>JAQQSW010022843.1:0-10383 GCA_028646575.1 Pseudocheirus occidentalis
CTCTGAAGCAGCCTGGTGGGGGCCACTGCTGCTGGTTCCAGTAGTTCCCCTCCCCCACTGCTTCCTTGCCCCGGGGGTAGAATGGCCGAATTGCTTTATCCCCCTAATTAAGTTTCAAAGTTTCAGCTTTCACTAACCATCTCTGACCGAAGCTCCCCTCAGGCCAGTGCTTTAGATTTTCTTTGAAGTAGACTCACACTGCGGCTGCTCCTCGTGGCTGCCCTGGGGCCTTGCCTGGCTGCTGCTGCGGTTTTGGGCTGGCCCTCTGCGGTGTGAGCTGCCTCTCCCATCCTGCTCCTCACACCTTGGCAGATGTGGGGGTGCTGGAGGCTGTAGAACCGCTGCAGGCTGGCTGCGGGGCTCTGCTCAGCTCCTTCCCACGTCCCAGGCCTGGCCACGGTCTCGGCTTCCAGCTGTTCCAGTCTCCGCTCCGGGCCGCGCTGAGCCCCTGCTGCCGAGCTGCCTTCAGCGAGAGGGGTGTTCTCTGTATTTTGGGGAGTCTGAGAGTCCTAGACTTTCCTAGACTTTGTCTGGGCTCATATTTTCTGGGTGTTTAGGGTGGCGGTGTGGGAGCTGTGGGACCTGGCTGCTTCTATGCCGCCATCTTGGCCCCGCCCCTATAGAATCTAAATTTCTTTTTCAAAAGAAAGAACCCTGTTCAACAAGCCTCTGTTTATAAACATTAAGCAAGGTATAAAATCAGTAGGAGATTATGCATGTGGAACACTATATATAATATCAGATTTTTTCAATTTGTTGGTTAGTTTGGCTAAATTTTCTTTAACTCATTGTCAGAAAAGATTGTTCTTTGGAAGGGAGAAGGCAAAGGACTGCATTGGAAAATGCAAGTTTTATAAAAATAAAAGATCAATAAAACATGAATTTAAAAAGGAACCTCTCGTCTCCTTCAAGACACCTCGAGTGCTACCTTCTGCATAAGGCTTTCCTGATTCCCCAGCTACTAGAGCTCTTGCCCAAAATGATTCCATATTTATTTCATGTACTTTTTGTGCCTGTGCACTTGTCACCTCTTCTGAGGAAGGGCAAGCCCACTGAGGCCAGGCCACTCAATTTTGTTTTTGTATCCCTGATCCTGAGTCTATACCAGTACTGGGCATATAGTCAGTGGCCAGTAATTCTTACTGACTTATTGAAAAGCTTTTGTCTTAGATCATCAGAAGAGAGAACGTTGGGAAAAGGCAAATATCTAAGAGAAAGGAAATGTCATAAAGGGAAGGATGCCTTTTTGTGCCAGGGCGCAGTAATTTCTGTCACATGGAAGCTGATGACAGCAGGGTGTTCTGACATTATTCTAATTCCACCGCTCAGCTTGTGGTTTCCATTGTGGGCCACCGGCCGTACCACGTCTCTCCTTTTATTGGGAGTGATTGGGCGATTAATCTTCCCCTGACCAGTACCACCACTAGAGAGGAGAAATAAAGGATCCAATGAGTTCTCCTGGGAGGATCCCTATGGACTCTGTCTTGCTGGTGGATAGCATTTTTCATCATGGGCCCCTTGGAATTGTCCTGAATCGTTGTTTACAGTATTGCTATTACTGTATACAAGGATTTTCTGGTTCTGCTCACTTCTGTCTCTATCAATTCATATAGGTCTTTCCAGATGTTTTTGAAATCAACTCTATCATAATTTTTTATAGCACAATAGTATTTAATCATAATCATATACCGCAACTTTTCCAGCCATTCCCCAATTGATGAGAATCTCCTCAACTTCCAATACTTTATCACTGCTAAAAGAGCTGCTATAAATATATTTGCACATATAGGCTCTTTTCCTTTTTCTTAGATTTCTCTTGGACACAGACCTTGTAGTGATATTACTGGGTCGTATCTCATGGGGCCATTATTCTCCAGAATTATTAAACCAGTTCACAACTCCAGCAACAGTGAATTAGTGTGCCTATGTTTCCACTTCCCCTTTAGAATTTGTCATTTATATTTTCTGTCATATTAGTTATTTTTATAAGTGTGAAGTGGCATCTCAAAATTGTTTTAATTTGCATTTCTTTGATCAGAAGTGATTTAGAGCACTTCCTTTTGTGATTATTGGTAGCTTTGATTTCTCCTTCTGAAAACTTCCAGGCTATGTCCTTTAATCATTTCTCAATTAGGTAACAGATCTTATTTTTTTTTAGAAATTTGGCTCATTTTCATGCCAGGAGGCAGTACTTTTTGCCGTGTTGAAGCGGATGACAGCATGGAATTCTAACATTATTCCAATTTCACCCTTCCTCCCTTCCACTAGTGTTTTTATGTTGTTGTCTTCTTCTGAGTTTGTGTCTTCATCTTCCCTGTCACCATGATAGCTTTTTATGGCCAAGTTCTTTTTTATTTACTCATTTTCCAGCCTTTTCTTGACTTTGAACTTTATGTTAAGGTGGGATTTACTCATTTGGGGGTAGGGATAGAGGACTATCCCAAGCCATAAAAATGTTCCTAACCATTGAAGATATCTTGAAGTTTTACAAAGTAACATAATTCCCCCTCTCATTGGAGGTCTTCAACCAAAGGCTGAGTGATCACGTGTCAGGTATGTTTTAAAAGAGATCCTTGCTTAGGCAACACTAGAAGCCTCTGAAGTTCCTTCCAACTCCCAGGCATTAATCATTTCACTGACTATTCATCTATCATTTGGTATTAGCCAACGAATTAAAGCCCTCATAACTATTTTGGATCCCAATGAATATGACAATTAAAATTTCCAACTAGAGAAGAGAAGTCAGGTTTCTACTTAATAAAATTAATTGATGGTAGAAAAGTATCATGCTAATATTAACATGTACTAGATAGTGGTTCTCCACCTTCCAAATGCTGCGACCCTTTGATACAGTTCCTCATGTTGTCGTGACCCCCAACCATAAAATTATTTCTGTTGCTACTTCCTAACTGTAATTTTGCTACTGTTATGAATCATAATGTAAATATCTGATATGCAAGATGTATTTTCATTGTTGCAAATTGAACATAACCCACAGATTGAGAACCGCTGTACTAGAAGATGAAGCTGGGAAAAAAATAAAGAATGCAACACCCTAGCTTTGAGGTGTGAGGTTTACATTTCATTCTCAATATTTATAATAAGTAAAAATTTCTCATAAACATCTTCTATTTTCTTTGCCACACTATATCCCACCATCAATTCGTTCTACCTTGAATCTTTTATTTCTTTTTCTTTTATTTAAAAATATTTTTATTGACATATTTTATTTTTTATCACCTATATTTCCCACTGTATTCTTTTCTAGGGGCAGCGGCTGTGTGACCCTGGTCAATTGATTTTATCTCTCTGAGTCTCAGTTGCTTCCTCTACAAAATGAGGGAGTTGGATTTGAGGACCTTACAGATTGCTTCCACTCCAAATCAATAATTTTATGATTGCAGTATCCTTTGATCTTTAGGACTCATTCTCAACACAGGAAATGGTTGTGCCATGACCAAAGTTCATGCAGGAAGTCAGATTTAAAAAATGATGAAAGCTCTTACCTTGGCTAGCTTTCTTTTAAAATAGTTTGTTGATACCTGTTAGTATATAATTTTTGGGGGGATTGAGAATTATTGCAGACTGGAAAAAATATATGGTCCATTATTTTGCTGTTCCTCCTCCTTTTTCTTCCTCCTCCTCCTTCCCTAGGTAAGAGTATCATGGAGTTACTTATTGGTAACTCAAAATGTGGGTTCTACTTTGTGGGTAGAACTTATCTTTTCCCTCCCTAGTACATTATTTTCCCCCTCCTTTTCCTTTCTTCTTTTAAGATCATCAGAATAAAACAAAATTACTGCCAGACCCCTTTTAAATTGACTTTACTAACCCTGATGAAAATAGACACATCATTTTTTCCCCAAATGTGTTCATCCTTTCAATTGTTCCCTTTCTGTGTCTTTTTCTGTTTCTCTTGACTTATAAGTCTGCAGCACAGAAGCCCCTACCCATGTTTCCCATTAACCTCAGAGATGCTTTAATTTGCATTTCTTCAATTATTAATGATGTGAAGGATATTTCTTTTTTTTTTAAAGTACAATCCAAAGATTTTTGAAAAACAAATCTGAAACTCTTGACAGTAAGTACAATAATTGACAAATCTCAAATTCTGCACCAGGGATAAACCTTAGGGTATACCACAAATAAAAAGTGAAATACTTAAGACTCTCCTTATCTCTATTTATAAATAGCTAGACAGTTAATATTGCAAGTTTTAACTTTAACCATTTCCTTTTTAAAAAACTTTAAAATTTAAGTAATATTTTAGTCCCCCATTATTAGTCCCCCATATTAAGAAAAACATGAAGCATTCATTTTTACAAGATTTTTAGTTCATATTTTTTCTCTGTCCCTCCCTTTTCTGCCCTCTTCTGAAAGTGATAGGCAGTTTGATATAGTTTATATATGTGCCATCCTGTAAAACATATTTCTATATTCACAATAGTTGTGCAAGAAAAAACAGGCCAATAGGAAATAAAACCGTGAGAAAGAATAAAGTAAGTGAAAAAATCTGAGTTGATCTGCATTCTTAGCCCATCAGTTCATTATCTGGATATGGCTAGCATTTTCCTTTGTGATGCTGAGAAGAACTGAGTCATTCATAGCTGATCATCACACAATGTTGCTGATACTATGTACAATGTTTTCCTGATTCTGCTCATTTCACTTTATGACAATTTGTACAAGTCTTTCCAGATTTTTCTGAAATCTTCCTGTTCATCATTTCTTATTGCATAATAGTATTCCATTAAACTCATATGTCACATCTTGTTCACCCGTTCCCCAATTGATGGGTATCCCATCACTTTTCAATATTTTGCCATCATGAAAAGGGCTGCTATAAATATTTTTGACGTGTAGTCCCTTTTTCATTTTTTATGATCTTTTTGGAATACAGATCTAGTAGTGTTATTGCTGGACCAAGGAGTATGCACAGTTTGGTTTCTCTTTGGACATAGTTTCAAATTGTTTTCCAGAGTGGTTGGATAAGTTCACAGCTCTACCAACAATGCACTAGTGTCTCAATTTTCCCACATCGACATTTATTACTTTACTTAAAAAAAACAAACATATTAGCCAATCTGATTGTTGTGAGGTGGTATTTCAGAGTTGTTTTAATTTGCATTTCTCTAATCAAAAGTGATTTAGAGTACTTTATTACGTATATCTTTGATTTCTTTATCTGAAAACTGCCTGTTCATATCCTTTGACCACTTATCAATTGTGGAATGGCTTGTCTTCTCATAAATTTGACTCAGTTCTGTATATATTTGAGAAATGAGGCTTTTATCAGAGACAGTTGTTATAAAAATGGTTTCCCGGTTTTCTGTTTTCCTTCCAATCCTGATTGAATTGTTTTTTTTTTTAATATGCAAGCTTTCAATCTAATATGATCAAAATTTTTTATTCAACATTTCTGTCTCTTGTTTGGTCATGAATTCTTCCCTTCCCCATATATCTGACAGGTAGATGATTCATTACTTTTCTAATTTGATTGCTTCATTGTCTATGATACCTTTTAGCAAGATGTAGGTTTCTTCCTTATCTTTTTAAATTAGATATATTTTTACCTTTACTTTGTCTAAGATCAGGATTGCTATCCTAGCTTTTTGAAAAATTTCAGCTGAAGCATACTAGAGTTTTCTTCAGCTCTTAAGCTTTACTCTGTATGTGTCTCTCTGCTTCAAGTGTAGGATTCTGGTTTTTTATCTACTCTGCTATCTACTTGCATTTTATATGGGAGAGCTCATCCCCTTCACATTTACAGTTTTGATTACTACCTGTGTATTTCCCTCCATCTTATTTTTCCTTCTGTTTTCCTCTTTCTCTTTTCTCCTTTTCACACCTCACCAGTGTTTTGCTTCTGTCTACCACTTCCTCTGCTCTTTCCTTCCTTGTTTCAAATCCCCCAACCTTTACTTATTCTCCTTCCCTCCTTTCCTTCTGTACTCTTTGTACTCCTCTTTCTCATCCCTTAATCTTTTTTATATCATTCTTTCACATTAACTTTATACCTGTATTCTCTGTCTATATATATTCCTTTTATCTGCACTGCTAGTGATACTATTTTTAAGAACTATAAGTATCATCTTCCCATGTAGGGCTGTAAACAGTTTAGCTCTATTGAATCTGTTTTGTTTTCTTTTCCCTTTTTACCTGTTTAGGCTTCTCTTGGGTTTTGATTTGATTTAGCTCTAGTTTTCTCCATATGAAAACCTGATATCCTTCTATTTCATTGAATGAACATTTTCCCTCCTTGATGTATTAGGCTTAATTTTCACTGATAAATGATTCTTGGTTGTAGTCCTAGCTCCTTTGCTCTCTAGAAGATCATGTTCCATGATGTCAGATTCTTTAACAATGCAACTGCCAAGACCTGTGAGATCCTGATTATGACTCCATGATATTTGAATTGCTTCTTTTTGGCCATTTGTAGTATTTTTTCCTTGACTTTATAGTTCTGAAATTTGGCTATAATGTTCCTTGGGGTTTCTATTTTGTGATCTCTTTCCTGAAGAGTTCAGTACATTCTTTCAATGTCTACTTGCTTTCTGGTTCCAGGACATGAGGGAAATTTTCCTTGATAATTTCTTGAAAACTGCTTTCTAGGCCTCCTTTTGATTATAGCTTCCCAGTAGTCCAACGATTCTAATATTGTCTCTCCTGGATAGATTTTCTAGGTTAGTTGTTTTTCCCATTTTACATTTTTTTTCCATTTAAAAGTTTTTGTAATTTGTTTGATTGATTCTTGATGTTTCATAGAGTTATTAGCTTTTACTGGCCTAATTCTAACTTTTAAGGTATTGTTTTCATCTATTAGCTTTTATGCTTTCTTTTCTATTTGACTAATTGTACTTTTAAGGAGTTGTTTTCTTCAGTAGATTTTTAAAATCTTCTTTTCCATTTGGCCAATTCTACTTTTAAAGCAGTTTTTCAGGCTATTTACTCTTTTCTTCATAATTCTCTTGCAGCACTCTCAGTTTTTTCCCCAATTTTTCTTTCACCACTCTTATGTGATTTTTAAATCTCCTTTTCAAACCTTCCATGCAGTCTTTCTGGGCTTGAGATCACTTCCCATTTTTCTTTGGGGTTTTGCCCTTAGGTGTTTTGACATTTTTGCCCTCCTCTGAGTTTGTGTCTAGGTCTTTGCTGTCACCACGATAAATTTCTATGGTGTAATGTTAATGGGATTTAAGATTGTACCCATCCATTAATAAGCCTTAGGTGGAGCCCATTAAGGGAAGTTTACTTAGAGGAGGTTTGCTTGTAGGAAGGCTCACACACTTTTTGTTAGTTTCTAATTAAGCACTGAGTCAGGAGGGTTGTGATGCCTTCTGGCTCTAAAGTTAGCATTTTGTTTTGGGGTTTGCTCATTGGAATAGTGTTCTTGTAATTTGGCCAGACGAGACTCTGGGTAGCCCTTACACAGCCCCCCAGCTTTGAAAAACTTAGATGTTGATGCTTCTTTCTCTGGAAACTATATATGTATTGCCTTAATCAGACAGCTGGATGTGCCTGTTGATCTGTGCTAATTTCTCTGACAGTTAGAAGCCCTGTCTGTTGGTCTATATTTCTCTGCTTGTATTTTCTCTATTTTGCTTGTTTAGATTTTCTCTGAAGTTCAGTGTGTTGATTTTTCCTCCGACCTAATGAATGTAATTAAAAAAGATTATTGACACCTCGAACAGCTTTACTAGAAAACCAGGTCTAAGAACCTATGCTAGAAACCATCCTGGGTATGCCAGTGTGGTTGCCACCACTTATGATCAAATCTTGTTTTTGTTGTTTTCTGCTCATTCCTCTCCATCCTTTCATTTTTCACCTTTTCCTTTCTTTTAAATTTTAGCTCTGTTCCCAGGGTTGAATGGGTACTGTCTCCGGTCTCTTGTGCTAGCGGCTTCAGGACATGGCTATTTACCTGGTGCTGCACTGATGTTGTCCTGAGGCCCCCCAAGGAGCCTTGTGTCTAGTCCCATGCTGTGGGGGTGAGGTGGGGATTGACTGGTGCTGCCTGAGGCCTTATGTCAATCCCTTCTTTCTGTCTTCTCTCTTTTCTCCATCTCTTTCTCTCTGCTCTCTTCTCCTTGCCCACACCCCTGCCTCTTCACTATCTCTATTCTTTTCTTCTTCTTCAATGGCTCTCTTTTCTTCTCCCATCTTACCCACCCCCCTCTCTCTGTCCCTGACTTCTCCACCCCCATCCCTGCTCCTTCTGCCCCATAAATCATTGAAGAAAGAGAAATCCACCATTTCTCCAGGAATTCCATTCTGCTCTATTGCCCTATGCAAGTCACTAAATGTCACTAATCCTTCATTTCTTCATCTGTAAAGTGGTGACAATAGTAACACCTATTTCCCAGGGTTGCTGTAAGGATCAGACGAAATAATATAAAGCCCTCTGTAAACTTTAAAGGACCTTCTAAATGTTAGCTGTTATTCCTGTAAGGAAATATTTCAATAGCAGTTCAACTAGCTATGTGCCCAAATGCAGCTATGTGCTGCAAATAAGATACTGGAACTGGAGTCAGGAAGACTTGAGTTCAAATCCATCCTCAGACACTTGTTAGCTGTGCAACCCTAGGAAAGTCACTTAACCTCTTCCTGCTTAATTCTTTATCTGTAAAATGGGTATAATCATAGTACTTTTCTCCCAGTGGGGTTATGGCAATTCAACAAGGTAAGGTTTGTTTAAAAAAAAGTGCTTAGCACAGTGCCTAATGTATAGTAAGTGCTCAGGATCCTTTGAGATGATTTTGAGCTCCCCAAAACCTGATAAAGATCTAAAACCTTGATTGGCTAGCCAGGAGAAAGACAGTTTAGCCCCTCTGAGCTTCACCTACCATAATGCCTGGCGTTCTCTGGCATAAGAGATGTGCTTTGCTTTGCTCTCTGAGGGAACCCAAAATGCTCCTTCCTAGGTTAGCAACTACAAGACCAGATAAAACTGATTAGGAGCATCCTTATGTGTATGATTGTGTAGAGCAGGACCCCTTGAACAAAACACCACTTGAATAGTGACATTTTTCTTATCTTGGTATTTTATAGACATGATATGTTGTCTTAGTTTTGTTTTGTTAGTTATAGTTTTTGTTATATTATGTCATTTTGTTAGTTTTGTTAGTTTTGTTATATTATGTCATTTTACTGAGAGAAGAAACACAGATATTCTGGTCTTATCATTTCAGTTGATGCTTTGACACTTATCTTGTATTACAATCTGCCCTATCAAGAAAATTCCTTTCTCATATTATGGTTAACACACATGGAGACTATAATTTTGGCTGACACAGGCATCCTGAGCAAGGAAGGGGGGTTGGACTTCTTTCCCAGAACTCCATGTGTGTCCTTTTGACATCTGGTTTTAGAACTTAACTCCTTGTCCCTGTAAGGTGGGGGAAAGAAGGAAGGGATGTAAGGAGGAGGGGGAGTTAGGGCCAAGAACAAGGAACTTAGAGGCAGTGGATCTGGCCTAGGACTGGGGCCTGGGGCTTTGGACTTTGTCAGCTATGTGCCCAAGCACTTGTCAGCTCTGATCCTAGGTTCTCCTGTGAAATGGGGGATTGAGTGAAGTGGTTTCCTTTCCTCTTCTTCCAAAGAGAGGGAATTATTGCTAAGATATAAGATCTCCTATGTCTATCCTTCCTTGGGCTCATTTCCACAATGAGCTCCCATGCATGTCTCTATATGCACGATCCACCAGCTTTGAGAGAAATAAATGTGTACATGTAGCCAAATTTTGTTTGTCTTTCTTTTTTTTAAAGTTTACTTTTGTTTATTTTTAGTTTACATCATTGATTTCCACAAGATTTTGAGTTGCAAATTTTCTCCCCATCTTTCCCCTACCCACCACCCCAAAACAGTGATTCCACTGTGTATCCCCTCCCCCAATCTTCTATCTTCTATATCCTCCCCCATCACCCCACTGACTTTTTGGTAGGACGAGATAGATCTCTTTACCCCAGTGCCTGTATATCTTAATTCCCAGTTGCATGAAAATAATAATAATTATATTTAAATATGTATATCTTTAACATTTAATTATAGAACTTTAAATTCTAGATTCTTTCCCTTCCTCCCTCATCACCCACTGCCATTGGAAAGACAAACAATTCAATACCCTTCCCTTTCCTTTCCCCTTCCCTTTCCCCTTTCCTTTCCCCTTTCCTTTCCCCTTTCCTTCCTTTCCTTTCCTTTCCTTTCCTTTCCTTTCCTTTCCTTTCCTTTCCTTTCCTTTCCTTTCCTTTCCTTTCCTTTCCTTTCCTTTCCTTTCCTTTCCTTTCCTTTCCTTTCCTTTCCTTTCCTTTCCCTCCTTCTTCCCTCTCTTCCTTCCTTCCTTCCCTCTCTTCCTTCCTTCCTTCATGCCTTCCTTCTTTCCTTCCT
>JAQQSW010022844.1:0-10383 GCA_028646575.1 Pseudocheirus occidentalis
CAATTAGGATAACCCAGGATCTAGCAGCTTCTACATTAAGGGATCGAAGAGCCTGGAATATGATATTCCAGAGATCAAGGGAGCAAGGATTAAAACCAAGAATCACCTACCCAGCAAAATTGAGTATAATGTTCCAGGGGAAAATATGGTCATCCAGTGAGATGGAGGACTTTCAAGCATTCTTGCTGAAAAAAACAGAACTGAAAAGAAAATTTGACACTCAAATACAAGAAGCATGATAAGGTAAATGGAAAAGAAATCATAAGGAACTTATATAGACATATGTGTACGTATACATACATACATACATACATATATATATATATATATATATACATTTGTATTCCCTTTACCTATCCTCATACTGAGAAAAGTTTCATAAGTTACAATTATCATTCTTCCATGTTGGCATGTAAATAGTTTAACCTTGATAAGTTATTTCAAGTTCTATTTTGCCCTCTGGTTGTGATGAGCCCTTCCTGTCCTGCCTGCCAATCTGCCTTCAGTGGGAAATGTGTTTTTTTTCTGTAATTTTGTGAGTTTTGAAGCTAAAATTTATTTAGAGTCATATTTTGTGGGCATTTGAAGTGGTTGTGAGGGAGCTGCTGAATTTTCCCGCTTCTACACCACCATCTTGGCTCTACCCCCCCATATATCTATATTTTTTTGGAGCTATATAAAGACCCATAACGATAAGGCTTTGTGCTATATGGCTTCAAGAATCTCTTAAAATAACAGTCACCCTCCTTCCCATCCTTTGGGATCAATATAAATTGGGAATCATTGATAAACTTCTAAGTGGATTTGCTTACTCTGTGAATTCTTATAATTCAGTTAAACAGACACCTTGTGAATCATGGTACCAATAACCAACAAGCATTGATTAAGGCTGACTAAGTTCCAGGTGGGATGCCAAGACTGGGAATACAAAGGAAAAGCAAAAATAGGCCCAGAACTAAAGGAGCTTACATTCTAATTATTCACAAGGCTAAAAAAGCATGGTGTATGAATGTAAGGGAACATTAGTGCATCATAAAAAATTATGGAATGAGCTGTTTCAGAAGAAATTGGGAAGACCTCTGTGAACTAATACAGGGTGAAGTGAGTAGAAGTAGGAGAATAATTTATGCAACAATAACATTCTATTAAAATGAACAAACAAACAGGGTGACTACCAGCCTTGGAGTCAGGAGGATCTAAGTTCAAATCTGGCCTCAAGCACTTAACACTTACTAGCTGTGTGATCTTGGGCAAGTTGCTTAACCCCAAGTACCTTGCCATCCCCCCCCCCTCCAAAAATTCAAAAAAAACTCAAGAAACAAAAAAACTGAACTTCAAAAGATCTCAGAATAGTCCAATTGTGAATCATGATTCCAGAGGACCTAAGGTGAAGGAAGCCACCTACCTGTAGAATGAGGCATATATGTTTGGACATGGTCAATCTGGGAATTTATTTTGCCAATTAGGCAAATTCATTTAAACAAGATCTTTTTCTTTTAAATTGTTCAGTGGGAGTGGGAGTGGGGTTTGGGAAGATGGGAAAATAAATGTATGGTAATCAGAAAAAAATTTTTTTTAATTAAAAATAATTGATATTTAATGAATTAGTCTATAATAGAGGAGTCTTGGCCTGGGAAAAGGAAATATCTGACCCAGTCATTTGAAGGAAGGGACTATTTAATTTTTGTCTTTATACCTCTAGGGATAGCATAGTACCAGCATACAGTAAGAATTTAGCAAATGATTGATTTTTGCTTTATTTCATAAAAAGAAACTATTCAAGACTGAGGATTGATTGATTGGTTGGTTGATTGGTTGTTGTCCTTCTTTCTTGAAGAGGATCAAAATGATATCATCATGCCAGTGTCAAGGTACAGGGTGTCCTATTGTAGCTGATTAGACCAATATGAGCCTGGAAAGCTCTACCACAGGTTGGGCAGAAGTAGTCCACATGAACATTTGGAGCGGAGATGTCTCTAAATCTGCTCATCTCACATTCGTTTGGAGCTACTTCAATTCTGTTTTGCTTGCAGAGCACAGTGACTTCTTTGATGCAGGCACACCATGCAGTGTTGTCTTGTGCCAATGTTTCCCATGTCACACAATCCATTCCAAAGTTCTTCAGAGTTAACTTTAAAGTGTCCTTGTATGACTTCTTCTAAACACTTTGTCAGCACTTGCCTTGGGTGAGTTCTCCATAAAATGTTCTTTTAGGCAAATATACATTTGGCTTTTCAACAATGTGGCTAGTCTGTCAGAGTTGTGCTCCCTGCACTAGAGTATAGATGCTTGGCAGTTCAGCTTGAGAAAGGACCTCAGTGTCTGGTATCTTATTCTGCCAGGTGATCTTCAGAACCCTCCTACCACAATTCAAATGGAAGGGTTTCTGTTTCCTGATATGGTGTTGATATACTATTTAGGTTTCATAGGCATACAACAATGAAGTCATGGCTCTGTAGACCTGCAGTTTGGTAGGCAACCTTATATTGCTTCTCTTCCACACTAAGACTAAAGGAACCTCCTGAGGGAAGGGGAGGAGACCCTTAAGACTCCTGGGATCTATAGTGATTAGTGAAACTCACCACTTTTATTTCCTTCTCTATTTCACCTGGCTCTAAGCTTCCCCTTTCCTCCCTATCCCACAATGGACAGTTAAAGCATATTCTTTCATCCACACTATAATTCCTTAAATGTTAATGGGAAGTAGGGTGTGGAGAACTGTGACACAGTTTCAGGAATCCACCCCCAGAAGGATTGTCCAAGGAAAAGATCCAACTATTTAGAGCATAGTGTTGGAGATGAGCTGATCCTTTCATATCTAGGAAATTTGAGCTGTGCCTTTCCTCCCCCTAGTCTAGAAAGGGTAGGGCAGCAAAGCAGTCTCATTCCTAGGAGCTCCTCATGAGACTGCAAGGTTTTTCTATCAAAATGGACCTCTGGAGGCGATCTAGACAAGGACTCCTGAAACTTTTTTCCAGTCACAGTGCCTTTTTGAGTTTTGGTAGCATTAGTTGGCATTGCATGGCCTTAGGTCATGTGCAGGGCAAAGCGCACATGCTTTGTGTTTGGAGTCAAGGCTGCATACAATATGGGCAAGTACTGCCAGAAACACCTTTAATTTATTGCACATTTGATTTTTAATTAATTTTTGTTTGTTTTATGTTCAAAAACAAAGTGGGGTTCTGACCCACAATTTCAGAAGCACTGAATTTTAGATCTACTTCCTGCTTCTGTGTAAGATGATGGATTCTGAACTGATAGCCTTCCTTTCCTATTTCTTAAGTGTTCTGTGAACACATTTTGCAACTTTCCAATCTAATGTCAATTGGATATGTTTCACTCCAGGAACTTTGCCTTTAAGCACATTCTAAGTAGAGGAGTGGTATGATGTGATAGCAAGCTGAACTGAGATTCCAAAGACTTGGGTTCTACCTATATGACCATGGGTAAATCAATCAACCTCTCTCTGAGTTTCAAGCCAGTATCTAAGACTTATTTTCTATTATAGGCAGTAACAGTCTTACACTGGTAGATGCTGATATATCCTGAGTACCTCATCCCTTAAATAAGCAGTTTTCAACCTGTGGGTCATGACTCCTTTGGGGGTTGAATGACCATTTCACAGGAGGCACAGAGGTCACCTAAGACCATCAGAAAACACATATTTCCAATGGTCTTAGGAACCGAGACACCGCTCCTCTATCTGTCTCCAGGTGGCTCTGCCCACATGCAGATACGCTCACATACCGGTATTAAATAGTCATGGCATTACAAAGGTTGAGAAACACCACTTTAAATGAAGACATTTCAGGAATAGAGCACAGAAGAACACTATCCCACTCAACCCAAACTCTAGGCTTGGGGCAGGGGACTGGGGCTACCCTCTCTGACTTCTGGGTGTGCTTAACTTGGAAAAAGAAGATGAAGTTGGGCTTCTTCCCCACTAACCTTCCTGTCAGGATAAGAGTCCCCCACCCCAACCTCCCTACCTGGGAGGATAAGCCAGAGGGAACAATGTGGACTGGGGACCTAGAGATTCTGTCCTAGAGGATGGGGCATTGCCATACCCTTCCTACTACCATTGCCATTACACTATTGCTGTTTGGAACAGCAATAATCTCACCACCATGCGCTGGACTCTCCTAGCCAGAAGAGATGATACCCCTCAACTCAGCTCCTGGGAGACATGAGGAATTGTACTGTTTGTGGTTCTAGCTCTCTCTGGGTTGATTTTCCCCCCCTAATCACCTGCTCCTTGTTGCCTATCTGATTAATTCCTAGTTTTCTTGCTTGTTTTAAGTGACTGGCTTCTTTTTAACTCCCTCAGTGGCAGGAAGGATTGTCAAGTCCATTAAGTATTATTGGAGATGGAGGGAGGGAGTCAGGGAACCAGGCACAGAGATGAATGGCCCCATAGCCTGGTGCTCAATGAACCTTCATATACAGTGACACACAGAAAC
The DNA here is from genome assembly GCA_028646575.1 of Pseudocheirus occidentalis. Classification (NCBI taxonomy): domain Eukaryota; kingdom Metazoa; phylum Chordata; class Mammalia; order Diprotodontia; family Pseudocheiridae; genus Pseudocheirus; species Pseudocheirus occidentalis. Next base: position 4,461 of record JAQQSW010022844.1, read on the forward strand.
AGCTGGGGGCTTTGTCCTTCTCCAAACTCATTCTGCATCCCATCTTCCTCAGGATTAGATTCTACAAGTGTTCTGGGTGGGTGCCTGGGGAGCCTGACAAGCCAGATAAAGTTGATTTCTTATTTTCTCCTTTTTCTGCATAATCCCAAGTGTCCTGGAGCCCTCGGACATCTTGTCTCACAGTATTGAATCTCTGAGAGGGGAAAGGGATACCAGAGATTAAGGAGAATCATTAGGGCCTGAGGAAAGACTCTTCTTGGGAAAAGAAGGCAAAGCGAAGTCCAAGGTATTGATTTTTTCTGAGCAAAGAGAATAATCAGAATTAATGGCAGCTCAAATCAGATTTCATGAATTTTCCAAATCCAAAGGGTTGCATGGGAAGTAGAAATGGAATTCTGACAAGTTGTTTAAAATTGAGAAGTCAACTTGGAGTCAAGGAGAATGCAATGCAGAGGTGATGACTAAATTGTAGTATGTCCCACAAAATTTCCTTGTTCAACAATTCACTTCTTAGGTACTAGTCTTATCCCTCTTAGCCCTGCTGTGTCATAGCTATGGGTCTGAACAGAAGGAGATAATAGAAGGGAGTAAGGAAATGTTGTCTGAGCTTTATCCACCTTGAGCATTTGGCCATGGTTGAGGAGGAATCAGAGGGAGAGGACATAGGAGTGTACATCTCTTTGGAGTAGAACTTTTCTCCAGTTGTTTCAGATCTCTTTGCGAATTTTCTTTAGGCCTTCATGGAGGACTGGAGAAAGTCTTCAGTACTTACAATGGGCTCATTTTTGTTTAAAAGGAGCTCAATGCTCATTCCTGGCAAAATTCTGGAATTTATTATTAAGAGAATTGTTTGTGAGCACTTAGAAGAGAAACAGTGACCAGAAGGAGCGAGTATAGGTTCATCAAGAACAAGTCTTGCCAGACTACATTCTTTGCCTTTTTGAACAAGGTTAATAGACTGATCTTTCATTGGAATACTACTCTGATGCCTCCTCATGACATGAAAATGATACTAGTTCTCAAAGATTGTACCAGAAGAGCAGATTTTGTCATGTTGGAAAGACTTTGAATATGGCCTTGGGAAACAGATCAATTCTAACATAGAGATTCTTTACTGGTAGCAGCCTGGCCACCTAATGCTGAAAGTTTTATGGTCATAGCTGCACATGAAACAAAGAAGATTTAAAAAAATAATCACTTGTCCTGGGTTAGCCCACTTTCACTTTTGCAAGGATAGTAGCAGAGAAGTTGGGAAAGGATATGGAGAAGCTAAGGATCATACAATTTTTAGACTCTCAACCAATTTGAATTCATACTTTAAATATGAGATCCTTGTCCAATAACCAAGGAGTGGACATATTGCTAGAGGAGATGAATGATATTTATCTTGACATCCTTGCTCTAAGAACCAGAAGAAGGAAGTTGCAATAAAATGGAAGGCTGGTTCACAGGCACTCCGTAGAGAGCAAAGAAGGAAGTTAGCAGAGTGGGTCTTATTGTATGCCTTCAAAACTATGAGAAATAAAATTTCACAAGATATGCGGTCATTACATATTGTGGTACTGATGATAAAGGCTTGGGGGAAGAGAGAGAGAGGAAGAGAGAAAGAGAGAGAGACAGACAGAGAGAAAGAGAGACAGACAGAGAGAAAGAGAGACAGACAGAGAAAGAGAGAGGGAGAGAAGAGAGAACCGTGAAAATAATTTCAGTTTGCTATTCAGCAATGGACCACATTCTTACCTTCTAATTACTGACTAAATGACGTAGGGTATCTGTGCTTATTTGGTGATTATGAAAGGGCATTTGGGTAGAACAAAACACTGTCTTAGAGGCTCTTTTGTAATAAGGTGTCATCCAATCATATATTGAGATCATTCAAGATTCAAGATTGGAAGATGTAACAATAAAAATAACCCTGCTCAATAACCCACTGATAATAAACATCTGGAGTGGTCTAATTAACAGGGAGGCAGCTAGAAGGCACAGTGAATAGAGTCCTAGACCTGGAGTCAGAAAGAACTGAATTCAAATCTAACCTCAGGCACTTACTAGTCAATAAACATTTATTAAGTACCTACTTGGAGAAGGAGATGGCAAACCACTCTAGTATCTTTGCCAAGAAAAACATAAATGGGGTCACAAAGAGTCAGATATGATTGAAACAACTGAACAGCAATTGTTTATTGCTTTGAATTAATTTACTGAATACTGAAGGGCAGATCTCTTTATTTTAATAGATGACTACCTATTAGTGGTGAGCCAGGAGAGGTGATGTCCTCTAGATGCTCCAGTTTATAGACAACATTAGGTTGATTGCTTGAAACTCCAAAGCATCACAGAGCCTCCAGAAATAAATTTGTAATCACTCAAAGGAGTTTGTTTATCCATCAAAAAAGAAAGTTGAAATGCTTAAAGAATAAAGTAGAGGGAAGCACAGGGAAGACCAAATGGAGAGAAAACATCTCCCAAAGCATAGAGGGGCAGAATCTTTTGCCGATATTTCAACATGTAACTGAATGGATGCCTTATACTAAATGACCTTTTGAAAGATTGTAGACAAGAGTTCCACATGATGAGCAAGCACGGATGAGTTGGAATCTGCTCTACATCTTTGGAGGGAATTTTGAATTGATGAGATCACAGATCCGTTTGGATATCTGCAAGATAGACCAAGAAAATGAAACCAACACAGCATACTTGAATTTCAGTGAGACTTTTGACAGTCCTTCACGTCACCGTAGGGGATAAGATAAAGAAGTATAGGTTGGTTATGGGAAAGTGGACTTAGAGCTAACACTTTTAATAGAACCAAAGGAAGATGTGTGAAGATTGGAATGCTGAAGGACTTTTTCTTTGGCCCCAATCATTTCAATATTTTCATTGATGACTTGGCTGAGAACTGAAATGACCTGTGTATAATCTGTGGAGGCATGAATATGGAAGGGATACACTCAGTGATGGAGAAAAGGAAACCTTGACAAAGCTAGGTGGATGGAATCTAATAAGATAAAATTATAAAAGTTATAAGTAAAGCCTTGCCTTTGGGATAACAAAAAGAAATCAATTGCATTCTAATTTAAGGTTATGCAATTCAATTGCATGTATTAAATACCTACTATTATGCAGGACCCTGTGATAGGAGCTGAAGATACAAAAACAAACAAAAGTGGTGTTCTGTCCTCAAAAAGTTTACATTGTATTAGAGGATGTAAGCAAATAGTAAGTGTGTATATGTGTGAAGAGTTACTGATTCCATCCCCATCTCTCCAATCAAGTTGAAATTACAGGAGACAGATTATAGAGAAATGAAGTAATAATGTGTTAAATTAAGTGTAAAACCTTGTGGGGGATGGGTTGCTGTTATGTCTTTGAGAAGGGTGAAGGAAATAATTTAATTCCATTAATGAATCAATCAATTAACTGATTCCCTGATGTTTGGCCACCCACCATGTCTCCAAAAAAAGCACACTTTGTAGTTCTGTGAGACAGTTGAGGTGGGGAGAAGCTTTATAGAGTATGATTCCTGCACTTCTGCTAGAGGACAATCAGTGGAAGGGATTTCTCTCTCCTTATCTCACCTTATTGGCCATGAAATCTTAAGAGTGAAACTATTTGTCCTATATGAGACATTGCTTCTAGTAGAGGGAGGAGGAAAGAGGGGGGAAAGAGAGAGGCAGAGAAAGAGCACCTACAACTGAGGGATCACATTCTCATAGGAAGTGATCATTGAACTAAGCATTGAAGGAAGCTAAGAATTTTAAGAGGTGCAATAAAAAGAGATTTTATTCCAATATTGAGGACCAGATTGGACAAAGAGGGGAAATGAAATGCTGAGAACAATGAGCAGGTGCTTGATCTGGAAGAGAAAGTGCTTTACCAGAAGTTGTATTAAATAGATATGATAAGGTAAACAGGAGACAGATTATGCAGGACTCTTGAGAATTTACTGTATCTTATCTGAGAAGTAATAAGGAAACACCAAAGATTTACAACAGGAGAGTGGTATAGTCAGACCTGTGTTTTAGGAAGATTATTTGGCAGTTGTATGGCAAATGGCCTGGAGAGAGAAGATATTAAAGCAGGGAGACCAATTAGAAGGTCATCATAATCATATATGTAAGAGGTGTTGGTGGTCATCTGAATGGAAAGAAGGTATCACACAGTAGAGATGTTATATAGGTAGAATTGACAAGAATCAGAAATCATATGACTACAGGATTGGGGAGAACTGGCCAGAAAACAATGTGAAAAAGATCTACACGTGTTAGTGAACTCAAATCTCATTATGAGTCAAAAGTGTGATATAGCAGCCTTAAAAATGAACCCAATCTTAGACTGATTAATGGAAGCTTTGTGTTTAGAGTCAGTCTATCAATCAATCAACAAACATTTATTAAGAACCTACTATGTGCTAGGTACTAGGATAAAGTACAATGAATGAAACAATCCCCATTTGCAAGAAGTTTATATTCTAGTAGTGGAAACAGGAATATATATGTAAATATATGCCAGCATAAATATAAAGTGAATGAATAAATGGGCTGATGGAGCCTTCTCTCTCAGTTGCTCAGCATCTGTTCTGTCTGTGAGATAGCCTCAATATTTCACCTCACTGGGGTAAAAACAACAACAATAATGACAACAATGACAAGGACAAGGACATTGATAATAATGACAACCCCCAAAACAACACATTCTCAACCTAGCATCTTATCTTCCTCCATACACTGTAGCTCAATGTACCAGTTCTCATGCATTGGCAGTATCTTTCCCTTTTCCTCTTTCTCACACCTGGAGCCAGTTATTCAGATGTCATCAATTGGCTGAGAAGATAAAATCGATGCTGAATAATTTTTATGGGTCCTATTAACAGTTAACTGCTTTTGTCCTGTAATCTCTTAAGTCACGGTTCTTTGTCTCTGAACTGAGTGCAAAAATTCAGCTGGTCTGTAATGAGTTAAATGTAGACATCCAGTTCTCCTGATAATCACTGTTCTATTCCTGCCTTAAGTAAATCTGCTCTTTGAGAGCCTCAGGTAAAAAGAGGGAGTCTGGTCTAGTATCTTTTCACCACCAAACTATCCTTCAAGGATGCCTGGTTTGCTCTCCAAAGAAGTCCAGCCCACTATCTTTTAACCTTGCAAGTAGGTGTAACTGTAATGAAATTTGAAGAACCCTTTGTATTGCCAAACTAACAGGTACTTAGCACTTAGTTTCAAATTAAGCCTCTGTAAAGAAACAAGGTATGAGCCTATGTTGCTGATATAACAGGAAGGGGCTGAACACGGAGGAGGTAAAACCACATATAAAGAAAAGCCCCAGCTGGAAGAGTCAGAATTTCTTGGTGTAAGCATTGTGGAGGCAGAGCAGCTGCTGAAAGAGAGAGAGGGAAAGAAAGAGAGAGAGAAAGAGAGAAAGAGAGAAAGAGAGAAAGAGAGAGAGAGAGAGAGAGAGAGAGAGAGAGAGAGAGAGAGAGAGAGAGAGAGAGAGAGAGAGAGAGAATTTCTCTCAGCAAGCATCTGGAGGCTGGGCTGCTACTGCTGGACTGAGAATTGAGAAGAGAAATAAGAACTGAGAACTGACACATAACTTGGACTTGTGGTGGCAAAACTGTGGTGACAAAACTCAAATTTGTGGTGGCAGAACTTCTTCCAAGAACCAGGCTGAGAAGTGCCTGACTTCTTCTGGGAGCTGTCAAAGACTGAGGAAGCATGACCGTGGTGACTGTATCAATAATGAGATATTCACAACACCCATGATGGTTATGAATATATTGGTGTAGTTTTGGATCACAAAATATAGCAAACTCTCCACATGGAAGGCAGAACCAAGGTCTTTATTCAGAAACCATAACACTGAGTCCCAAAACCAGAAGGATAAGTCCCAAAACCAGAAAGCCAAAGTCATTATAATGGTCACAAAG
>JAQQSW010022845.1:0-10382 GCA_028646575.1 Pseudocheirus occidentalis
TGTGTAATTACACATGTACAGCCTGTATTGAATTACTGCTCCTTCCAGTGGGAGTGGGTGACAAGGGAGGAATTGCAAGAATCTAGAATTTAAAGCTATACAATCAAATGCAACTGGAAAATAAGACATACAGGGACGGGGGCAGGGAGACCCTCCCTGCCCTACTAGACAGCTAGAGGGGTGTTGAAGGAGGACATAAAAGGGAACAGATTGTGGGAGGGGTTTTATGGTAGGATCAATGTTTTGGGCTGGGGGGGTAGGGGAAAGAAGGGGAGAAAATTTGTAACTCAAAACCTTGTGGAAATGAATGATGTAATCAAGAAAATAAATTAAAATTTAAACAAAAACAAACAAAACAAAAATAAATTGAACATAACCCACAGGTTGAGAACCACTGCTCTATATGTTATCCTTGGAGATCTGAGTAATTCTCAATGATTCAGTTTTTGTCTATGCTACGGACTCCAAAGGATACCTCTTAAAATATGACATTAATTCCTAGCAAAATCCTAAAATGGTATTCAAAAGAATAGTTATTGACCACATAGGAAAACGGTGACCAATAGGAACAGTTATTACTTTATCGACAACAGGGTTTGCCAAAGTAACCTCATTTCCATTTTTTTACGTAGAGCAGACATAGAGTTTGTATGCTTGCATGTTGCTTCCTCAATTAGATTTTAAGTTCTTTGTAAAGGCTGACTTTGGACACTTTTGGTATCTCCAGAGCTTAGTGTCGTGTCTGTCACATAGTAGATGCTTAAAAAATGTTGATTGATTTATTGAAAGTTGGAGAATAAACAAAAAAATTCAATGAGCTGGTGTTTATGCCAGAGGTGGATACCTTAAACCAAAAGGATGCATTTTGGGAGGGAAAATTAACTACCTTCAAATATATGAATGCTGCCATATACAGTATAAATTAGAATCTGAATAATCTAAGTTTTCTGGGGGATAGAAATGCATTTTCCCCCATTTTCATCACCTAGTACAGTGCCTGGAACATAACAGGTTCTTTTTAAATGCTTGTTAAATTGAATAATTTTGCTTGGCTGACCTCAGGGAATGGAACCCCCCAAATTTGTACAAATCACAGAAAAACTTTAGGTTCAGACTAAAAATAAAGAAAGGATGCCTTCACATTAAAGCTATCCAAAAGTGAAACAGATCATCTTAGAAGGGAGCATGTTCTCCATCACTACACACCTTCAAGTGAAGGTTGGATCACCACTTAGAAGGAATTCTGTAGAGTAGATTCTTATTCTCCTATGAATTGGTCAGTAAAACATTTAGGGCCCTTTGCAAATCAATTTCTATGATCACCATTCTGGGAACTTTTCCTGAGCTCAAGCTCAATCTACTTCTAATCAATCTACTCAATTTTCTTATTGATTATACTTCCATTATACATTTAAATCCCATGTATACCAAATCAAACTCACTTCCTCCTCCTCCTTCCCTCCAAAACAACCTTCTTTCCTAGCTTCTTTATGATAATATTAGACCACATTTCCAAGTTTGCCAGACTGAAACTTTGGAGTCTTTAGATTCTAACTCAGCTAGTCACCAAGACCAACATATTTCTTCTATGAAATATCTCACAGCCACTCTTTTACCTACACTCTCAATGCTAGAACCATTACTGTTATGGTGGTATTACTTTCTGCTCTATTGTCCAGTCCATACTGCAAGCTATGAATCCTGTGAGGTCTTTGCATTCTTCAAATTTGCGTTATTCAAAGTTATCGGAATATGTAAAATATAGTCATTGGCCCCAGCCCAATGGAAATATACAATGAACGTTCAAATAATGATACCATTACTAGACAAAACCATTACTCTTGTAGTGGTACTACTTTCTGGGCAATTATCCAGTCCACATTGCACGACAGACCAAGATTAGCTTTTAAAAAAAATAAAACCTTGCTTTCATTATGTCACTGCCCTGCTACTGAACATGTAAGATTCCTTCATTACTTGTAGGCCCAACTCCAAATTCCTCAGTCTAGAGTTCAATAGAGCAACTAGGTGGCACAGTGGATAGAGTGCCAGGACTAGAGTTGGGAAGACTTGAGTTCAAATCTGACCTCAGACACTTACTAGCTTTGTGACCCAGGGCATGATATTTAACTACATTTGCCTCAGTTTCGTCATGTATAAAATTAGCTGGAGAAGGAAAAGGCAAATGACTCCAGTATTTTTGCCATGAAGAGTTGAACAGGATTGAAACTGAACAACAAAGTATTCAAAGCCTTGAATAATGTAATTCCTGTCCTTGCCCACTTTATCATCTTTCACAATACACACTTCCAAAAATTAATTCTTTTTTTTTCAGTCAGGCTGGCTTCAACATTCTCCCATGTAATTTGCCATGCTCGCTCCTTCCTCTATCCAACCATGTTGTTATCCCTGCTTGGAAAGCCAGTGCCCATCCTCTCCTCCCTTTGAAATTTAACCCCATGTTTCATGACTTGGGTCTAGCCCCAACACATTTTTGAAGTTTTCAGTGAATACTGGAGCCCTCGCCTTTGCTTTCCATGACTTCTAAGATCTAAACTAAGCACTAAAGTCTAGTCACTATACTGTAGTATAAATCAGGGAGAATGGGAAAGGTTCCCGGGACTGAAGAACAACAAATGTTATGCTAAAAGTAAAAAAAAAACAGGAGGATAAAGTCTCTAAAGTATATACCAATGAACTTTACTTCTTTTTCTGGCAAAATTATAGAACACATTGTTAAAGTGATTTTTTTTTTAGTATTTAAAAACAGAACCAGTGATAATTAAAATTCAGCATAGCTTCATCAAAGGACACATGGTTGTCACCTACTTTATTTCCTTTTTTGGTGAGATAGAAGGTGGGAGAGGGAAGGAAGAAGGGATATTAGATCAAAGAAATGCCATAACCTCTTTAGACTTCAGCAAAGTGTTAGATAGCACTTTTCTTCCTATACTAGAATGAATAGGGATCAGCGTAAAGTTCTACACCACAGTTTAAAAAAAATCAACTTCAAAATTGTGATTGGAGGTACCTTGGACAGAAGGAAGCCCTGTGAAAAATTGTATGTATATTTTAGTAGCCTGAAAGTACAATAAATAGTATCATATCTCAGAAAAAAGTAAATATTCTTTTAGGAAGCACTAAGAGAAATAATGTCCAGGTGAATGCCATAAAACAGTATCATCATTTGAATGTTCATTGCATTTTTCCATTGGGTTGGAACCAATGACTATATTTGGCTTATGCTGATAACTCTGAATAGTACAAATTTTAAGAATGCAAAGACTTCATAGAACTCATCATTTGTCATTTGCACAAATCGTGATTTACCAATACTGTGCTCTTGTCATAACACATAGAGAGTACCATGTTCAGTTCAGTGTACCACATTTTAGAAAGGACATGGGGATAGGATGGTAAGAAAAGTCTATCACACTAGGCTCATCTCAAGGACCCAAGGACATTTAGACAAGGAACTAAGAGAACTAAAAGAGCACAATATTTTGTCTTCAAATATTTCTAGGACAACAAGAACAATAAAAATATTCCTATTATTTTAGTTAATCTTTTAATATAATTTACTAGGTAGCAGGCACTGTGCCAAATGATTTATAATCATAATCTCATCTGATTTTCACAATAACCTGAGAGGTGGGTTCTTTTATTATCCCATTTTTACAGATGAGGAAACTGAGGCAAAGGTTAAGTGACTTGTCCAGTGGCACAAAGCTAGCAAATGTCTGAAACCAAGTCAGAATTCAAGTGTTCCTGAATCCAGGGCTAGCAGTCTATCCACTGTCCTAGAGGAATTAGGCTTGTTCTATTTGAGCGACTTCTCCAAGATTTGACAATTCCTCCATGGTATATGAATATATGAACTCATGTCTACTTATTCCTAGTTCAATATTCTTTCCACTATGCAATGCGGCTTCTCTGTCTTCTATGTTTCTCTATTTCTCTAATATGTTCTATATTGTACGTCATAATTCTTACATATTCCCAGGGTACTAGATATAGACCATGCTACTTGTTTACTTTGCCTGAATCTGGGATTTCATCAGTATCTGGTACTTCCAACCAGTGAAACTCCTACTTCAAGAGTTTCCTGGTAACACTGAGATCTTCAGTGTCTTTTCATGTTTACAAACTCATATGTGCCTGAGTTAAGACTTGAACCCATGTTTTAATGTTACGGAAAAGCATAGAAAACAGTGTAATGCAAGCATATGATATATAATGTATGTGATTTATATATGTATACGTATTGTTGACCTCTAGAAAAGGTTTGGTTAAAGAGACAAACAGAAAGTAATATAAAAATTACATTATTTATTCCTTATTATTCCCTTAAGACTAGATTTACTTGCTCTGAGTGCAGGACTGAAGTCCTGACTGATGAACAGAGAAATCATGAGACTTTTTATACATTTCAGAACCATCCCAGTTCAGGATGCCTCTGTCACAAACCTTTATGACTTCCATTTGATATCACCTATATGTGATACAGAGTTCCTTGTTTGTAAATGCAAATTGACTAGGACCAGAGCAGGGTCTCAGGATGTCTGCTCTGCTCCCATGTGGAGTATGTCCCAAGATAAGGGAAATCTCACCTCTGGTCTTTGAAGTTACAGAAACAAGGAAAGGCATTTTTAATCAGAGAAGTTTGTTTGATTAAATCAGACTATCTATCTATCTATCTATCTGTGTGTATATATATATATATATATGTATATATATATATATAATATAATATAAATGTATTATATGTAAATGGAAAGCAGCGTAATGAAAAAGCATATGTGTCAAAGGTAAGGTCTCAATGATATGCATAGCAGAAAGGGAACTCACTGCTTCTGGAGTCAGTGTTCTGGTCCTGGGTTCAAATTTTACCTTTTAACCCAGCAATTTATATGGCTGACACTTTCACTTCCTGACACCTCCTTTTCCTCATTTGTAAAATGGCAGGGGTTGAACTAAGATCCTTCTGCGTCTAGATCCAAGAACCTTTAAACTCAGCATTGATATGAGATTTGTAAAGACTCCTAATCTCACTGGATATCAGTTTCCTCCTCTATAAAGTGAGGATCTACCTCTCCATGTAAAGGATATAGCTCAATAAATATTCCTGATTGCGTGGCAAATATCTTGAGCTATGTAAGATAGTGGAAAGAGCTCTAATTTCAAAGACAGAGAAGCCATCATTAAGTCCTGAACCTACCATTTATTACTTGTTTGACTTTCCACAAATTAATGCCACTGAGCCTCAGTTTACCCATCTGAAAAAATAAGGATCAGATTAGATCTTCTCTGAGATACATTTCAGCTCTAAATTTCTGATCCCCTCTACCACATTATTACTAGAACTAGGATGCTGCAAATCTAATCATTTCCTACAAATTGGAGGAAGCAAGGGCATGTGTTTTCCATTTCACCTTAATATGGTTGCATCAAGGTTGTCATTTTCTGCTTTTCTAAGCAGAGATTACTGTCTCAACATCTAGTCCTTCTCTGGAAAGTAAGTTTCTGGAAATAGGAATTCCTGCTCTTCACAGGCATACACTTGGTGGATTTTTATAGTTTTTAAAAGTAGAGAAGGATTAAGAAATTTAAAAGGTATAAAAATTACTGACCATATAATTTAAAGGAGAGGGCAAGTGTATAGGGCCACCATTAAAACTATACCAGAAGCCCAGCCAGAGTAGAAAGAAGTTTATGTGGTATAGTATTTCATATTAAGAGTTTCTAAGGAAAATTAATATGGTAATAAACTAAGCATATCTGATAAAAATGCAAAATCTTCACTTCGGATGCATCTGCTTGGAATACCAACTTCACCCAACTGGTGAAGTGCACACCATTAAAAGCCGTTTCTTGAGAGCTGAGTGTGCCTACCATAGGAGGCTGCTTGATGTAATGAATACAGATTACCATGATTTTCAGCAAGTGACTGTAAGTGAACACAGCATCTTTGAACGAGCTCATGTACATTAACAAAACTGCGACATTAAAGTAGTTCTTTCTAAAATTGCACTGCATTTTCTTATTCATTAATGAATTTTTGTTTGGGAAGAAAAAAGAGGAAAAAAAAACAGATTCATGTCTCACAAATGTTGGCTGATCTGAATCCCAGCAGAAATTTCCTGGCAGAGCAAAAGCAAATCATGAATCTAGTTACTATATAAACTTGATATATAGATTGTATATGACAGTGGAATCATCCTGATAATAATATACTCTTGGGCTTTTTGCAGAGTTAGAAAGATAAATAATTCAAGAGTAAAATGCATATGTCTGGAAAACTTACTTTAATAAATGCCAAGTTGCTTAAATATAGCATATTGAACATGCAGTACACAAGAGAGAAATCTAAAAATCCAGGCACTAATCTTTTACTCCTCCGTAGCCAACTTCTTTCACAATATCTACTTTTCAAGAAATAATTATAGTCTTAAACTGGGTCCATACAGCTGCCAATTACTTGATTGCCTAGGCCAGGGGTGGGGAACCTCTGGCCTCAAGGCCATATGTGGTCCTCTTGGTCCTCAAGGACAACTCTTTGACTGAATCCAAATTTCACAGAACAAATACCCTTAATAAAAAGATTTGTTCTGTAAAACTTGGATTCAATCAAAAGGTCACACACAAGGACCTAGAATGTCATATGTGGCCTTGAGACTGCCGGTTCCCCATTCCTGGTCTAAACCTTCACCCTTCTCTGAACTTTCTACCAACTTCCAGAGTCCCATGGCCATCATACCTCTCTGGAGCCTTCCCACAAAGATCAGAGGAAAGTGCTTCCTGTCTCTTTCCACTTTACCTGCTGTAATACCCACTCTATCTTCTCACCCCTCAGGGAGACAACCAGGATTGTTGCCGGATCAATACAGGAGACAAACTACTTGCCTAGTCCTGGCCCACTCAAGGATGATCTTGACCTCTCTTTCTAGTGTATTCAATAAGAGTTTTTCTCTTTCTAGAGGCAGAGAAAAATCACAAAAAAAATGAATTTGAATCAACAAGTTCTGCCACTAAATATTTATGTGTCCCTGGGAAAATGTCAATGGACCTTAGTTTCCTCCTCATCTGTAAAATGAGGGAGATGCACTAGGCTTCCTTTAAGGTCCCTTCCTGTTCTAGAATTATGATCTTAGAATCCCAGGCCCCTTGCTTTCAAGGTCCTTGCATCTTCTGAGGCTTACTGAAACCTAGCCTACTCTTAGAGACACCACATCTCTTGGCATGTTTTCCAGATCTGGCTCCTCCTTCCTGTCTTCATACTCCTTCATTCATGCGACCTTTCTAGTGGGCATGGTCATTTTTTTCCTGTCATTATCATTTGACCATGCATTTTGTCTTTTCCAGATGCTTGTTGGTATCACCTACGGAGCTCTAGGCCAATCTCCTCCCCAGTAAGTTTGGGGCTGCTTGTCTTTTAATCTTTTGGGTTTTCTCCAGTCTAATGCTTCCCTTGCTATTGTTTTTAAAGTACTTTGAAGCTTCATGAAGTTCATATGTTCTCCAAGATTAGATTCTAACCTTTTCTACTCTCTGTACATTGTACTAAATGAGACCAAACTGACAGAGGGAATTACACTAAAAGTAGTAGACAGAGACCTGAGAATGTAAATAAGGTCCCTATCTACAAAGTAATTCATTCACTTATCTGTTACATGTTGTTGAATAATTTAGATATGCAATAACTTGAAATCTATTGCCCATTCTCCTGCCCTTAGGTGCTCTCCCCAAAGGGGAAGGAGGAACTACTTCAACCATAACCTTTGTGCAATACTTTGTGCTAATGCTCCCATATTACAGAGGGGGCTTGAGTAAAGTAGTGGTGTGCTTATACAAAGCAACACTAAATAGTTGATCTATATTAGAGTGGTTCTTAATTTTGGTTCAATCTCATTATTAAGATGAAACCAGTCTGTTTTTAAGTTGGTACTTTTCTGTCTTATAAACACAATTCTAAATGGCTAATGCCCTACTGAGAATAAGCCAATGCTATTCTGATTTAGATCCAGTCCTGTAAAATTCATAAAGTAATTTAAAAATAAAGGTAGTTAATAGAAGAAACAATTTTGTATACCCCCTACAATTTTGTGGATGAGATAGAAAACTGTAAGGTAGACTATTGCCAGTCAGTCAGTAAGACAATAAGCATTTATTAAGTGCCAAGCATGTTCCAGGTAATATGCTGCTAAACACTGGGGATAAAAATAATGGTAAAGGACAATCCAAATGCTCAGGAAGTTCACTTTTATAATGAGAGAGAAAACATGAAAACAAAAGAGCTACATCCAGAATAAATTAGAGATAATCACCAAGGGAAGGTACTACAATTAAGGAGAATTATGAAAGGTTTCTTGTAGAAGGAGGAGGGATTTTAGCTGGAACTTCAAGGAAACCAGGGATACCAGGAGGCAGAGATGGAGGAGAAAATTTTAGGAATGGAGGACAGTAGGTACAAATGCCCAGAGTTCAAAGACGTGCTCAAGGAAGAGCAAGGAGAGGGCATTATCAATGGAGAGCAAAATATATAAAATGTAAGGAGAAAGGGACGGGGAGGAAAAGTCAAGAAGGCACATTAGGTGTGGCCACCTGGCTCCAAATAGCATTGAAATCATGTCTCAAAGCAAATTCAGAGCAGCAGAACCCCAAAGTCTATGTGAGACATTTTTCCAACATAAGAAAACCTTAAGAGGTCAGCAGGAGACATCTGTAGTACTGGGGTAGAGGTCTGCCTGGAGCCCATGTGGGCAGGGATGGCACCAACAGTCACAGCAATAGCAGCAGCACCTTTAGGAGCTCTCAGCCCAGAGATAGTGAAGGGGTCAGGCAAATGGTGAGAAAAACATTACAAGGGACCCTTTGCTGAAAATGAGTACAGCTAGCAATGATTGACAAATCTGTTGCTTATACATGGCTCACACATCCAGGGTGGAGAGAAGGAGTTGGTCACAAGAAAGCAGGGGATATGGTCACAGTTCAAGGTAAAGAGGAGCACTAGCACTTGGGACTGCAGGGCACCAGGTATCCTTCCTGATATACACCACAGACTACAAGAGCAGTGACCATACCTCTCCCAAAACTGCATCACCTAGAAAGCACTGAAACTTTGCAGATCCCCAGAAGTAGCTCTGAAAATAGCAGCACAGAAAGCCCCAAAACTTGGGACAGTGCATCCTCACCCACAGGTGAACAGAGTTAATTTTAACATAAAGTTCAAAGTAAAAAAAAAAGGCTGAAAATGAGCAAAGAATAAAGAAAGAATTTCATCATAAAAAGCTACTACAGTGCAGGAAAGACCAAAACATAAACTCAAAGACAACAATGTGAAAGTAGCTACAAAAAAGTCCCCCAAAGAATGTTATTTTGACCCAAATCCAACAAGAATTTCTGGAAGAGCTAAAGAAAGTTATAAATGTGATAAAGGAAAAAAATGGGGATAGAAATGAGATTGATTCCAGACAATTATGAAAAGACAATGGACTTAATTAAAGAGGCACAAAAAGATACTGAAGAAAATAATGACTTTAAAAAAACCAGAATCGGCCAAATCAGCTAAAAGAGACATAAAAATCTACTAAAGAGAATTCCTTAAAAAGCAGAATTAGCTAAATGGGGAAAGCAATACAAAACTGAAGAAAAGAATTCCTTGAAAATTAGAATTGGACACATAGAAGCTAATGATCTCACGAAACATCAAGAAACAATAAAACAAAGTCAAAAGAATAAAAAAAAATAGAAGAAAATGTGAAATATCTCACTGGAAAAATAACTGGTCTAGAAAATAGGTCCAGGACAGATAATTTAAGAGTTACTGGATGGCTTGAAAGCCATGATCAAAGAAAGATATCATATTTCAAGAAATTATCAAGGAAAACTGCCTTATTAGATCCATAGTGTAAAAAAGACATTGAAAGAATCCATCAATCATCCCCTGGCAGAAATCCCAAAATGGAAACTCCGTGGAATATGAATCAAATTCCAGACCTCTCAGATCAAAAAGGAAACACTTAAAGCAGCCAGAAAGAAAAAAATCAAAGGAAAAGGACATTATATATATAATGTAAAGCCAATCAGCAGATTTCTGAGAGAATGCTACTGTGAGGAGCTTTTAAGATTCGGATTACACAGTATTAGTGAACACCCTGTTTATTCCATTACAAATCTTTGTTCAGTACAATGTTCACAGTTTCAACAGTTCACAATATTATATACAATCTTCAGAACAAGGAAAGTCTCTATATTATATCTTATTTCAGAAAGACACAATATTTAGAACAAGGAACAAAAGAAGAATCAGCTGGCTTCCCTAAGGGAGAAACCAGCTTAACACTTAAAGATTCAATCAATCTAATCAGAGATCCAATCAGTCA
>JAQQSW010022846.1:0-10382 GCA_028646575.1 Pseudocheirus occidentalis
CCTCCCTCCCTCTCTCCCTTCCTCCCTCCCTCCATCTCTCCCTCCTTCCTTCCTCCCTTCCTTCCTTCCTCCTTTTCTTCCATCCTCCCTTTCTTCCTTCCTCCCTTCCTTCCTTTCTCCCTCCCTCCCTCTCTCCGTCCCTCCCTCCCACACCCTTCTTCCTTTTCTGGCCCTGGAGTCAGGAAGACCTAAGTTCCAATCCAGATACAGACACTTAGTAGCCATGTGACCCTTGGCACCTCATTTAGCTTCTGTTTGTCTCATTTCCTCAGTTACAGAACAGGGACGATAATAGCACCCACCTCTCAGGGTTGTCACGAGACTCAAATGATATAATATTTGTAAAATGCTTCGTGCAGGGCCTGCCACACAGCAAGCTCTGCAGAACAGCTAGCAGTGTCATTAGAAATGCTAGTTCTTAATATTATTATTCATTTTGTCTGTCTGAACCTTTCCCTGTGTTTGTATCTTGTATCTCTTTCTGTCTAAATTTCTTCCTGTCTTTGTCTCTTTCGTGTTGCCTTCTCTGTTTATCTCTTGCTTTCTTGTTGATATCTCTCTGTGTTCTATGTTTCTGCCTAGTTCTCTGTGATTTTCTCTCCATGTCTCTTTCTCTCTCAGTCTGCTTCCATCTGGATCTCTCTGTGTCTGTATACCTGAGTGTCTTTCTTTGTCTATATGACTCTGTCTTTTAAATTTTTCTTTCTCTTTCTACCACGATGATGATCCTCATCTCGGTCTCTCTATGGGTCTGTATTTCTTCATGTCTTTCTCTGTCTTGAGGTGTCCCCGTCCCTCTATGTCTGTATCTCTGTCTCAGTGCCTCTCTCTTCATGTTTCTCTTTGTGAGAATAGGAGGCTGTACTGACTATAGTTGTCATGGAAACACACCAGCCTTCTCTGCAACCTTTTCCTGGAACAGGGCTGGGCCCAGGACCAAGAAGTGAAATGGGATGAATCAGCCCCAGCATCCCCTGTTCTACTCTGTCCTTAGCTTTCCCTGAAGAGTTAGGCAACAATAATTATAACAGTAATAGCCAGGCTTCACCTTTTCAGGTCTCATTCATTCCTTACAACAACCAGGACCCAAACCTAAGTCTTCTGATTAAAAGTCTAATCCTCTTTCTGTTACACTGGGGTCTTAGGCTTCATTAGCTTCCACTTTGCCCCCAGGTTGGCTGCTTACTAGCTTTGGGGCCCTGGGCAAGAGATGCTTAATCTCTTTGAGTTTTACCTGTCCCATGGAAAGAATAATACTTATTCTGTCTAAATCACATGGTTGTGTTAAAAGTGATTTGAAATCTTTCAAGTCCGTCCTGGATATCTACAACCAGTTGGAGATGACTGTGCCTGACCCTGTAAAAGTCATCATCCTTACTTTTTCCCCACTGGAAAGTTTCACTCTGCCCTTGGAATAAACTTAGGTTTGGAAGGCCTACTTTGGCTTTTATCTCTCTTGGTTAGCCACTCTGGCCTTCCTGGACATCTGCCATGCTACTGATCACATATCACTCCTCTCTTTCTACTTCTGTGTGTATGTATATGTGTATGTGTGTATACATACACATACATATGTACTTGTATGTGTTTATATACACACATATGCACATGCACACACTTATATACACACATGTGTACAAATACACGTATAATATATACTTGCGTGTGTGTACACATACATATATACTTGTATGTGTGCAAATGCACACATATATACACATATACACACATACATATATAATATATCTTACATGTGTGTATATATACTTGTATGTGTGCAAACACACACATATAATATATACTTGCATGTGTGTATAGGTATACATATACATATAGACTTGTGTATATATACACATAGATATGCATATTTATGTGTGTATATAGGTATTATATTTATACATATATAAATTTATACATATACACATACTTGCATATATACTCTCTTCCTTCATTAAAATTTAAGTTCTTTGGGGACAAGGACTGTCTTGCTTATTATTTTTTTTCTCCAGGTCTCAGGACAGTACCTAGTAAGCACTCAATAAATATTCTATATCTGTATGTCTATCTATCTACAAATATGGGAGACAAGCTCATCATCATTTCTATCTCTCATCTCCAGACAGATGCTGACTGATTTAGATAATGATTAGACCACGTCATGGTTGAGCGTTGCTCCTAATCTAGAGTTGAAGAAGTCTTACTATAATACCGACATGCTGTCCTAGAAAGAATTCTGTATGAGGCTGGACCCTGTTTAAGGCTGGTGCACAGCTAAGGCAATTTGATACTAGAACGTTCCCAAAGACCTTTTTACAGGAGTATGTTGGTGTAGTGCCCAATCCAAACATAAAATTCTCTCTTTGGCACTCAAAGCCCTTTATAACCTGGATCTCCCTTACCTTTGCAATCTTCTTACATCTTTTACCCATCTGTGTACTTTTGTCCAGTGACATTGACCTTCTAGCTGTTGCTGGAACAAAACATTCCATCTCCAAACTCTGGGCATTTTCGCTGAGTGTCCCCAGTGTTTGAAGGGAACTCTCCGTCCTCATCTCCACCTTCTGGCTTCCCTGGCTTCCTTTAAGAACCAGCTAAAATCGCCCCTCATAAATGAAACCTTTTCCTAATCCCTCTTAATTCTAGTGCCTTCCCAATATTCATTTCCCCCAATTTATTATATATGTAGCTTGCTTGTACATAGTTGTTTGCATAGTGTCTTCCTCATTAGACTGTGAGCTCCTTGAGAGCAGGGACTGTCTTTGACTCTCTTTGTTTTCTTTTTTATTACATTAATTATGGAATAAAACAAGCACCTCCATAACAGAGCACAATAAAAACAATGATTGTACAGGAAAGTGCAGATCTGCTATGCATAACTTGCTGTTCTTTTCAAATATACAACATTATCATATGCATTTCTTTTTTCTCCTTTTTCCCTATCTTCTCTGTCCCCCCCTAGAGATGGCTACCATTAGGCACAAATAGATGTACGTACACGTGGTGTGTGTGTGTGTGTGTATGTATGTGTGTGTATGTGTGTGTGTGTGTATCTCTCTCTGTGTATATATACACACATATATATGTAAAATTGTTCTATACTTCTGTTTAGCTGTTCTTCCTGTAGAGACAATATCTTCCTTCATATGCCCTTTATAGTTAATTTGAGTATTTATAATGGTCAAAATAGCTTATTCATTCAAAATCATTCTTAAAACTATTGCTGTTACTGTATACAATGTTCTCTTGGTTCTGCTCATTTAGCCCATTATTTCATGCAAGTCTTTCCATGTTTTTCTAAAGTCAATGAGCTCATAATTTTTTACAACAAAATCATACTTGTTCAGGTATTCCCCAATTGATGGGCATCCCCTCATTTTCCATCTCTTTGTACCACAAAGAGAGTGGCTATAAACATTTTAAAAAAATACAGGTCCTTTTCCTCTTTCCCTAATCCTCTTTGGAAACAGACCTAGAAAATGTCTCTCTTTGTAGCATCAGCACTTAGTACACAGCCTGGCACATGATGAGTGTTTCATGAATCTTTATTGATGGACTGACTGATATCAGCTGGAGCCCAAAGACCTGGGGTTGAATCTTGGCTATTTAAATTCACTTGCCTTTTAAATCTGTCTTTCTGTGTCTCAGTTTCCCTATCTAGAAAATGGCAGTGGCATGGCCTAGACCCCAGGACTGCTCTGAGTACCACATAAAGACATGTATAGGACAGGGATTTGGTAAGTACTGCGCCTACAAATGGATGGTTCTGGTAGAATTCTAGACAGGAAGTAAGGCTCTGCTGCCCACTGTCCTCATCTGCCTTCATCCCTGTGCCTTCAGGGTGCTGTAGTATGAACCACCCTGTTCCCTACCATCTTACGAACCTAACCTTGATGTTATCTGTTTTCAGTCTATTTTCTGACGGATGCTTGCAGAACATGAAACCTTTGATTTTTCTTCTCTCCATTCGAATACTTCTAGATGTGGGGAGATCAGCACAGGCAAAAAGGGGGAGTGGGGTTCACCTTTTGTCTTGCCTAGATCCTAATTGAATCTCAGTATGATCCCTGTTTCTCTGAGCATAGAGGGTTAGCATGCTCCAGCCCGGAATCCCAGCTTCTGTTCCTGTTTTCTCTTAGCCTGAATATGAATGTATTTCATGCAATTGTGCCTTTATGTGCTGTAAGTACTTTAGAACAGAGAACAGACTGTCAGAGAGGGAAGGAACCTTAAAACATGGAATGTCAGAGCAGGGGCTTTAGAACACAGAATGTCAGATCTGGGAGGGCCCTTAGAACACAGAGTGTCTGAGCTGGGAGGGTCCTTAGACTGCAGAAGGTCAGAACTGGGAAGGGCTTTAGCACATAGAATGTCAGAACTTGGAGGGCCCTTAGAACGCAGAATGTCGGGGCTGAGAGGGGTTTTAGAATACAGTTAGAGTTGGGGGAGGGCTTTAGAACACAGTGTCAGAGCTGGAAGGGGTTTTAAAACACAGAAGGTAGAGCTGAGAGGGGCCTTAGAATATAGTATGGTAAAGTTGGAAAGGCCCTGAATACATAAAACATCAGAGTTGGGGAATTTTATTTTAAAACACAACTGAAAATGTTAGATCTGAAAGGGACCTAGACCATAGACTACAGAGTATCAGAGCTGAAAATGACCTTAGGATGTGGAACTTAGAATCACAAAGAATCTTAGAGATATAAGAACCTCAACATACATAGCATAAAATGGCAGAATTAGAACCTCAACAATCATTTAATCTGATTTTCTCATTTCATAGAGAGGAAATGTGAGGCTCAGAGGAGTTGAGGAACTCTCCCAAGGATGCTCCTGGCAAGCTTTCTCAGCTGCTGGTGTGTCTCTAGTCCTCTTCCTCTGGTGTCCTAGTTTTCATGGTGGTGGGTATCTCCCCTACCTAGGCCCTTGTCATCTGGTGGGAAATTTCCCTTCTTTCCTATAAGGGACCACTCCCTTCTGTTTCCTTCCCTTGACAGGGCTAGTTTGATGTGTGTTCTCTAGAAGCTGAAATGGTTGCCTCTCCTGTATAGGAAAGAACTAATCAGCTCATGCCATCTTCCTAGGTCGGTCTCACACTGACTGGTGGCCTATAGAATGTCCTCCCAGGAAATTCCCTAGCACCAGCTCCTCTACTCCAACATAAGCTCTTTAGACAGTCATCAAAGAGAAAACTTAGTCTTCCCCTGAAGAATCCAAGGGGGCTTTATTTAGAATAGGGTTAGTGTGTGTGTGTGTGTGTGTGTGTGTGTGTGTGTGTGTGTGTGAAGTACCCCTTTGGCAATCTGGTGAAGCCTATGAACCTCTTCTCAGAATGATTCTTTTAAATACATAAAATAAAATTCATAAGGCAACCAAGGCAACCAGCTATACGGAAATAAGGATCAATATTTCCTATCCAGATACATAGACCTCTGAAATAGCCATGAACACTTTAGGGTTTCATGGACCCCACATTAAGAACCCCTCTTTCAGAGACCTAATGACCACTCATGGATGGAGCACTTCTGAGGGGATTGGTCATGTTCTCTGGCCCCCCCTTTTTAAAAATTAAAAAAATTCTAAAATTTTTTTGGAGGCAGCTAGGTAGCATATTGGATAGAACAAGGACCTTGGAGTCAGGAGGACATGTGTTTAAATCTGGCCTCAGATACTTGCCACTTACTAGCTGTGTTATCCTAGGCAAGTCACTTGATCCTGATTGCCAACGGAAAACAAAGAAAAAAATTTTTTTTCCTTTGGCCCCTTTTGTTGGGACATGCACTCTACCCCCTTGCTAAAGGTCATGTGCAACACAGAATCTTTTGATTAGTCCTATAGTCCTAATAGCTGGGGGAGGGGAGATTGCCTTAAAGATGATTGACCCCAGTGCCAGGAGCAGCCACTCACTTGGTATACTGCCTATTAAAGAGTGAGGAGCTGGGTATTCCCTACCCCTCTCTGGACAAGACTATTCAATGCTGGTTTTCCCTTTGCTTTCCAAGAAGTGGGGAGGGGGGAACAGGATTTTTTCTCTTCTTCTCCTACCCTTCCTCCATTAGCAATGCACTTTTCTAAGTGAGCCTGAGTCTTTCCCTAGCTACTTAAATTTGCATGATTATGTTTGAGCTTTATAACAGCAAGTAAATAAGGTAGACAGATGAGAACTACAGGCACCATCACTCCCATTTTACAGTTGAGGAAACATTAGCTCCCTCTCATAAGACTAGGTCATTCAATGGAAAGAGTTTGGATCCAGAGAGAGGAAGACTTAAGTTCAAATCTGACCTCTGACACTTACTAGTTCTGTGACCTTGGGCAAGTCACCCAGTCTGCCTCAGTTCTTTTTTTTTTTTTGCTGTTTTTTTTGGAGGGCAGTTGGGGTTAAGTGACTTGCCCAAGGTCACACGGCTAGTTTTTGTGTTAAGTGTCTGAGGCAGGCTTTGAACTCAGGTCCTCCTGACTCCAGGGCCGGTGCTCTATTCACGACGCCACCTAGCTGCCCTCTGCCTCAGTTTCTTCAGCTGTAAAATGGGTATAATAACAGAACTTACCTTCCAAGGTCATCGTTAGGATCAAATGAGATAATATTAACATAGTGCGTAGCATAGAACCTGGTTTTTGGCAGGCACTTAATGAATGTTTGACTTGGATTCTTTCTGACTCTCAGTGTTTGTGGATTGACTTGCACAGCTAGTTAAAGTGTTAGAGGTGGAATTTGAACCCAGGTTTTTCTGACTCTGAGTTTAGTGCTCAATCCACTATGCAATACTGCCCATCTGGGATAAAATCTTCAGTGAGTCAGAAAGTTGAGTGCAGTTCAACAAGATTTTCCCAAATGCCTGATATGGTCTATGAGCTAACTCTGATATGGTGGAAGATGCAGGAGGAGCTGGCTCTCTCCCCAGCCCCATCCCGGGCAATCCCTCCTAATGGGGCTGTCCTGAAGCCTCCCTCTATGAGCCATCTCCCAAGAGCCTGATTTCTCTGTTGCTAATGCTGCATTTATACTCATTAACAGTTCACACTTACCACTCAGTGATAACAGATGATCTGTAAAATTTCTAGGATTTTGTGATCATTCACCTGCTTGGCTGACCTTTCATTTTCCCCATGTTCTCTTACTTTGCTTGTAGTAGAGGCGCAACTAGGATTTTTAATGCCTGGGGCAAGCTTCACAGAAATGTGCTTGGTCCAAGCAGCAGAAATCCATCCTCAAATAAAATTTTAAAGATGAATTCAGTTAGGAAAGGGAACCAGAGAACAAGGCCCTAGGATGCCAGTCTCTGTTGACAGTTACTGCTGGACACTGTGAAACCACAATTCTAGGCAGGACACCTTAGGATGGGTATAAGGGAGTAGACTGAGGACAGGACAGGCAGCTCCAGGGTCATCATCATCATCATCCTCATCCTCAACCTCATTATCATTTTGTTTTTCAGTCTTCAGTCATGTCTGATTCTCCATGACCCCATCTGGGGTTTTCTTGGCAATGATACTGGGCTGGTTTGCCATTTTCTTCTCCAGCTCATTTTACAGATGAGGAAACCGAGGCAAACAGGGTTAAGTGACTTACCCAGGGTCACATAAGTAGTAAGTATCTGAGGTTGGATTTGAAATCAGATCTTCCTAATCCCAGGTTCCGCGCTCTATCCACAGCACATCATCATAGTTAACATTTTCTAATGCTTTAAGGTTTGTCACGTGCCTTGAATGTTATTTCATTTGATCCCTACGACAGCCCTGAAAGGCAGGCACTATAATTATTTCCATTTTACAGATGAAGAAACTTAGGGTGAGAGAGATTGTGATTTGTCCAGAGTCACAGGGAAAGAGTGTGTCTCTGACAGGATTGAAACCAGGTCCCCCTGCCTAGCTGTCCATCCGTAAACTGCCTATCTGCACCTATGAAGAGTGACATCTGGCAGTTTAACATTCCTGCTAACTCCATGCTAAGAGCAGTGTTTCTAGATGTGCGTATGATGCCAGCACCCTGGGTCAGTCTTAATAGCACTACCCAAGTGATAACTCCAGCTTGTAGTTAATATCTTTGCAGGAGAGTCCTTTAAAAATGGACATTTTTTTCCTGCTCCAGAGAAGGGGGCAAGTCCTCTTAGATTGCTGCTTTGCACGTGAAATGTCTTTCTTAGCATACAGTGAGAGAGACAGCTTCCCACCTCCTCCCAGTCGGGCTTGTCATATTCAAGCTTCATTATTTTGTCTGAAATGAGATTCAATTCAGTTCGGTTCAATTCAATTCAAGAAATTTTGATTCCTTACTCTGTGCAGGACCCTAAACAAGATGGCTTTCTCTCTTAATTTTCTCCCTAAAGTATAATTCAATGGAAAGGGCACTGCCTTAAAAGGCAGAGGACCTGAGTTCAAATCTTTATCTGTGTGACCTTGGGCAAGTCAAATCACCTTCAAAGGACTAGTTTGAGGTCCCTTCCAACTCTAAATCTATGATATTATGACTAAATGTAAGTTCCTTGAGGCCTATTTTGTTTTTGGTTTTGTCACCCCTGTGCCTAGTCCCATGTAAGGTGCTTAGACAACACCTCAGCTAGGTGGTGCAGTGGGTAGAGAGCACTGGGTCTGCAGTTGGGAAGACCCGACTTCTAATCAGACTATTAGCAGTGTGACCTAGGGCAAGTTACTGAATCTGTTTGCCTCAGTTTCCTTAACTGTAAAATGCACCTACCTCACGGGGTTTTTGTGAGGGTCAAATGAGATACTTGTAAAGCTTTTTAATAGCACAGTACTTGGTACATGGGAGGTGTGTATGTGCATGTGTATGTGCATGCATGTGTGCATGTGTGCACGTATGTGTGTGTGTACAGGAGTGGATGGGGTGTTCAAGACATGTGAGTCAAGATATTACTCCGTGATGACACTGGTCCTCTTTGAAAATGAAAGACAAACATCAAACTATTTACATTTATTTTATATATAATAAATAATGCAATATATAATAGGTATATTTAATAGACATGTGTGTACATATAGTATATATAATGTATATACAATAGTATACATATATATGTATATATATGTATTTACATACACATATATGTAAACACCATTGTTGTATTGAATTGAATTGCTGAACTGTGAGCTCTTTAATACATGGGCTAAGCAGGGATGTCAGAGGCTAGCTTGTAGAATCTGTGCCTGGATGAGTATCCCTTCTACCATGCTCTAGCTGGAGCAGAGTCGAGCAGGGATCTCACCTCCTTTATTCTGGGCAGTAAGCCTCTTCTAGTGTAAGCCAAGATTATATTAAACTTTTTTTGGTGGCCACATGGCAGCATTGGCATATGTTGAATCTGCAGGCCACCTAAACTCCCAGTTCCTTTTTTTTTTACATACACTATTGTCTTCTAGTGCCAAGTGCAGGACCTTGCCCATAGTAGGTAACCAGTAAATGTCTGTTGGACCATTGGTGTGTCTTATGCTTTCATACCTCCGTGCTTTTGCTCACTTTCTTCCCTATATCTAGAACGTTTTCTCTTTCATCTATCATATATTTAATTCCTGACTTTGTTTTAGAACCAAACTCAAATTGGGTTTTCATCTCCTTCCTGAAACCTTCTCTGTTTCCCTGACTGGGAAAGACTTTTCTCTCTTTTTTGTCACATAGCCCTTCACTTGTACTTCTCCCTCACATGTACCATATTGTTATATAATAATGCTAATAACTGACATTTTGCATACATATATTATCTCATTTAAACCTCAGAACAACCCAGGGAGGTAGGTTCTATGGGCAATAGCTTCTCCATTTTACAGATGACGTGACTGAGGCTCAGAGAGACTAAATGACTTTTATTAACCAGTTGTCTGGATTGGGATCATCTTCCCTTCCTGAAATGTATTTATATTTGTTTAAACTTTTCAAGGCTCCAAGCACAGTGGTTTGCACACAGTAGGTATTTAATAAACATTTCTTGAATTGAAATGCAACTGTTAGGCAGAGAGCAAGAACTTTGATGGTTAAAAAAAAAGATGTGAAATATTAAACCCTAGCCTGATAGGGAAAGAAAGATTTTTTTGTCATCTTGGTGACTACTTGAGCCTTCCCTCCCTTGCTCTACCCTGTAGTAAGATGACACTCAAGCACACAATCTGTTCTGTAGTTAAACTCACTCTTTATTAAAATTGCTCTGAATAACTCTGGGGGGAAATTGTATCCCTCTCCATTTATCTTAAACGGCTTTAACACCTCACTCCGCAGAACTGTCTCTTTTGATTAAGTCTGCATTAGGGCTCCCATCCACATTCAGTAGGTCTCTAAGCCAATTAACCCACTGTTTCATAGGTTAGGACAAAGTGCTGTGCTTATATAGGGGAGAGAGAGAGGGAGAGAGAGAAAGAGAGAGAGAGAGAGA
>JAQQSW010022847.1:0-10382 GCA_028646575.1 Pseudocheirus occidentalis
AAGAATGCTTGAAAGTCCTCCACTTCATTGAATGACCATATTTTCCCCTGGAACATTATACTCAATTTTGCTGGGAAAGTGATTCTTGGTTTTAATCCTAGCTCCCTTGATCTCTGGAATATGATATTCCAGGCTCTTTTATCTCTTAATGTAGAAGCTGCTAGATCCTGGGTTATTCTGATTGTGTTTCCGCAGTATTCAAGTTGTTTCTTCTTGGCAGCTTGTAATATTTTTTCCTTGATCTGGGGACTCTGGAACCTGGCTATAACATTCCTAGGAGTTTTCTGTTGGGGATCTTTTTCAAGAGGTGACTGGTGAATTCTTTCAAGTTCTTTTTTGCCCTCTGGCTCTAAAATATCAGGGCAATTCCCCTTGAGAATTTCTTGAAGGATGCTTTCTAAGTTCTTTTTTTGATCCTGGCTTTCAGGTAGTCCAATAATTTTTAAATTGTCTCTCCTCGATCTATTTTCCAGGTCAGTGGTTTTTTCAAGGAGATATTTCACATCGCTTTCTATTTTTTTCATTTGTTTAGATCTGTTTAATAGCATCTTGATTTCTTATAAAGTCATTTGCTTCCATTTGCTACACTCTAATTCTGAAGGAATTATTCTCTTCAGTGAGCTTTTGAGATTCTTTTTCCATCTGGGAAACTCAACTTTTGAAGGCATTCTTCTCCTCATTGGCTTTTTAGGCCTCTTTTGCCATTTGAGTTAATCTATTTTTTAAAGTGTTATTTTCTTCAGTCAAGTTGTTGACTCTCTTTTCATGATTTTCTTGCATCATTCTCATTTCTCTTCCCAACTTTTCCTCCACTTCTCTTATTTGATTTTCAAAATCCTTCTTAAGCTGCTCTATGGCTTGTAACCAGTCTACATTTTTGTTGGAAGCTTTTGGTGCAGGAGTTCTGACTGTGTTGTCTGCCTCCCATTCCATGCTTTGATCCTTTTTGTCTCCACAAAAGGAATCTAAAGTTGGGTTGCTGAGTTTACTATGCTTCCTTTGCCTGCTCATGTTGCCAGTCAATTACTTGACCTTTTAGCTCTGTGGAACTCTGCTTTCAGAAGGGAAAGCTCTGTCCCAAAATTCTGGGGTTTTCTCAGCTGCCAGAGCTATTAGGAGGCCGCTGCAGCCCCCACTAGCTTTGGTTCACTGAAAAAGCACCCCAGGACCACCACCCAATACCATGAGCCAGATCCAGGCTGCTCAACATAAGAGCACTTAGCCTCTAAATGATGGCTTGGCTTCCCTGCAGTCTGCAGGCCAGGAGCTTCTGAAGCAGCCACGTGGAGGTGGCTCCAGGGTCTGTTTCTGCTGCTTTCTTTCCCTGGAGGCAGATTGGCAGGACCCTCTCCCCTGAATTTAGCTGAATTCCACTGACTTTTCACTTAGTCCTTATTTCTCATGGCTTGATAATTCTGGAAATAGCCACTGCTGCTGCCGATCCACTCTCCTGAAGGCCCTGGGGCCAAGCCATGGCTTCAGGCCAGGCTGGTTTCTGCTCCCAGCATGCTGAGATGAGCCCTTCCTGTCCCGCCTGCCAAGCTGCCTTCAGTGGGAGAAGTGTTTTTTCTGAAATTTTGTGAGTTTTGGAGCCCTAAAATGTGTTTAGTCATATTTTATGGGTATTTGAGGTGGTTAGGTGGGAGCTGCAGAATTTTCCTGCTCCTATTCTGCCATCTTGGCTCCACCCCCCAACATTTACGGTCAATATTCTAAGACTATGATATGAATAATCTGTACCAGTGGAGAGAGTTTCCCACCTGGAACTTCCCTGAACTGATGAATCTCAAGTTCAGTGTCACACATCCCCTCATTCCCTGCCCCTAGCCATAAAAAAAGAAAGAGCCAATGATAATGGAAATAGCAGTTGATGATAACAAACAAAAATACATATATTTCTTCTCTTGTACACAAGCTTGAGAACTTCTTAGGGGATGATTCCCCTTTAATTGCTGTGTAATGGTGTGCACCAAGACCATTGCAAAAAGAGGGTTGTTTTCATGCCATTTATCCGTCTACCCCGAACAAAATTCAAGGACTCAGAGAACTTTGAAAATGGCTGCAATCACTGATTCCAGGTTTGCAATGTCTAATTTCCACACCAGAGGAGGAAAATGATAATATTTTGAATTAATTTACATCAAATTATCATATACCGACCAACATCTGCTACATATAGCAAGAGACTAAATGTTTCTTAATGATTATATTTGTATATATGATAATGAGCAGCCGCTAACAGAGCCCTACGTTCTCCCATCAATATGAGAAGTATGATTTCATTGATATAGTTTGTGGAATTTCATCTTTTAAGTGGGCTCACTGGAAGCGCTGCTCCAGAGTAAACTCCTCTTTGCTTTAAACTCCATTCCTGCCATTATTTGGCCCTCTACCTCCTATCCCTGTTCCACTTCCCCATCTCCCACCCTCACTCCAGATCTAGGTTACTAAAGCCTGGAAGTGGTTCAGAGCAGTAATGAAAGCAAGGAGGCCTTCAGTTTTGAAGCTAGAAACATTTCAAATGAAGGGGCCCCTTTAAATTCCTCTTATCATCTATCTGTATTGGAGTCAGACCATCTAGCTTCTTTCTAATAGTTTTAAATAATATTGCTCCAAATTCTACCCTTAAGAATCTCCTCTTCTCTCTCTTCTCTCCCCCGCTCCAACCTCTACCTACACGCAATTTAGTACTTGGCAGTTTCAATATATCTGAGTATGTGTGCATATAGGCGTATTTGCGATTAGGTTGCATAGATGTAGTCAAGTGTTTGTTATGAGGACACTCGGGGTCGGACTGTATTCCATATAGGTGACAATAGACACAGGATTGGGTTATTATTATTATTTTTTAAAGGACACTGAAATAGAGGGAGGAAGAGCATGGTGGTCAAGGTCTTTTTTGCCATGTTAATAGTAAGCCAGAACTATTTCCTTTTGAGGGCACTAAAAAGACTTTGTTCTGGTCCTGAAGAGAGAGACAGCTATCGCTATAGAGATTGGTATAGATATAATTATACATATATAGGTGGTGATAAAGATCTAGATTAGCCATAGAGTAGATTTAGATTATGTGTCATGCAGATTACCTGTATATTCTATTAGATTTCAATGTAGATTATGCATCATGTAGGTGATGTAGACTAGTTGTAGGTAGATTTGATTAGATTCAGATATAGCTTTTATATATTACATATATTAGCTATAGAGGGTATAGATTAGCTTTAGACATAGATTTTATATATTATATATTACCTATATTGGATGGAGATGATACAGATAAAGGGATGTAGGAAACCGCTGTCCTGTGAGGAAGATGAGACTTGGAGCCAGGGAAGGAAACTGCTGTCCATTGCCTCCTTCTATGCATCCCTCTCCAACATGGGGTCCAGGAGAAACCGCAAGGCAGCCTGTTTCTGGCTTTACAAATTCAGCTGAGTGACCACACCTGTCCTTAAGTGAACTGACTCTTCACCTAACTCCCGGCCAAGTTAAGAAACAGGAGCTGGAAGCGATTGAGACTGAATTTCCAGGCTCTTGCTTTCCCTGCTCTTTGTGGGGGTGGGACTAAAATGATCATCCCAGTCAGCGAGTGACTGGATATTAACATGCTTATACTTTATCCTGACACTTGGATAAAATGCCTTCTAAAGTTACAGCATCAGGAGAAAAGATTGGATGAAGCACATTCCATGGCAGAAAGAAAGGAAGGGGGCAATGTAGATGGGGCATGAGCTGAGAGAGTTGGTGGGTGACCTGATGTCAGATTTGAGGGCAATGTAACGGAAGATGAAGGACTAGTAGGGGAACTGATCATGTGCTGCCCTCAGAAAGGGAGGTAACACTTATTGAGCATCTCCTAGGTGTCAGGCAGCACACAAAGCACTGCAAATACTTTGTCATTTGATCCTCATGGAGCCCTTTCAGACAGATACTATTATTATTTTTACATTTTACAATAGGGGAAACTGAGTCAGTCAGAAGTTAAGTGACTTGCTTAGAGTAACTGGGCCAGAAAGGGTTTGAATCTGGGTTTAAACTCCTGATTTTCCAGGTCTCCTGACTGAAAGAGGCACCTTAATAAATAACCGCAGTAGTCCTTGGTTGTCTATTAAATTCCCATTATTAAAGGCTGAGATATTGGAACTGAGGAAGATGTAGCTGCTCCCCAGGTAATAATAACTAATAACCAACATTTAAAGTGCTCACTACATGCCAGGCACTGTGCTAAGCACTTTACATAGAGCCCATCTGATTCTCACAATAGCCTAGGAGGCAGGTGCTATTATTATCCCCAATTTACAGATGAGGAAACTGAGGCAAATGGAGGTTAAGGGACTTGTTGGGAGTCATACAGCTAATAAATGTCTGAGGTTAGATTTGAACTCAGGTCTTTCTGATTCTGAACCTGACACTTTACCCACCTGCCCTAAAAGTAACAACAGTGAACTTATAGACTAATTCCTGTAAATGAAACTATTCAGAGCAAGTCGCTGTGCTCTGGGTGAGCCCCCATCAGAGTGGGTTAAGCGCAATTTGTTGTTCAGTCATTTTTAGTTATGTCTGACTCTTTGTGAGTCTGTTTATTTGTCTGTTTTTTTAACCAAAGACATTGGAGTGGTTTGCGATTTCCTTCTCCAGTTCGTTTTACAGATAAGGAAACTGAGGCAAACAGGGTGAAGTGACTCATCCAGGGTCATACAGCTTGTAAATGTCTGAGGTTGGATTTGAACTCAGGAAGGTGAGTCTTCCTAATTTCAGGAAGGCTTATGTTAAAATATCACATAGGTGTGGTGCAGTGAATAGAGCACCCGCCCTGGAGTCAGGAGTACCTGAGTTCAAATCCGGCCTCAGACACTTAACACAAAAAACTAGCTGTGTGACCTTGGGTAAGTCACTTAACCCCAACTCCCCTCCAAAAAGCGAAAAAAAAAAAAGAATCACAGAATCATAAGCTGTCAGAGGGAGAGAGGAAAAGATTTTACAGATGTGCTTTAGGTCTCGTCTAATTGCCGTGTCTGACAAATGAGGCGGTTTACATCTTGGGGAGTTAAAGGACTTTCTTTCTCCAGATGTAGGTCACATGTCTAGATGATGGCAGAGCCAGCACCGGAACACGAGCTCTCTGGCTCAGAGGCCGACGCTCCTTCTAGTTTATCCCAGAAGCCCAGGAACCGGAGCAGCCAGACTAGAATCATCATGGCTATCAAAGAGCAGAAGAGATCATGATTTATGGTCGGATAGGGCTGAGTGACTGTTGTCATGGTTACTGGCAATCAGGTCAGTCGCACTAACCGCAGGTAGGAGCCACAGTGAAAATGATTTTCATTTTTCACGGATGGAATTGTGTAGGAACAACCAGTCATAGGTTATCACGCATTGTTGGCATCTTGTTTCTCTTCTCATCTCTGGGACTCAGTTTCCTCAGTTGAAAAATCTAAGGATTAGAATAAGTGATCTCTAAAAGTCCTTCTCGTTCTGACATTCAATAGCTGCCTAAACTCTAGAGGTCAACACTTTGTACAATCCTGTCTTACCTAAGCCGGCGACCTGGTGAGAAATAACCTGGACAACTGAACAGAAATATCTAGAGCTTAAGAGTGAGAACTTAATGCAGGTCTGAAAACCATTAACCATCTTGCAGCTGCTAACACCATACTCCCCAAATGCTGCTCTTGCAAACATATTCCATCTTGATACTAACACTGTCCCTCCTGGATAAAATCCACTGTCTGCTCTCTGGGCTTTGGGAAGAATTGATTTTTCACAGTGTGACGGTGCTCTCACTTCCAGTACAAATTTCAAATTTACTTCATTCTAAATCCTGATGGCTCTTTCTCCATTTAATAGAAACACCATTTAATTTTTTTATTTACATTTTAAAAAATTTGACAACTTTTGTATTCAGATCACATTTGTTTCCAATTATGTTCTTCCCTGCTCTCCTACACATTGTACTATCCCTTGCAACAAAGAATTATACAGGAAGAGGAAAAAGGATAATTTTTTATCTATCATCAAACTAATATATGAACTGTCTGATAGCATATGCAATAGTCCACACCTATACCTGGACTCGGTCATTATATTCACACAACTTTCTTTTTTTTACTAGGAAAAAAGTTTAATCTTTTTCTTTCTTTTTACATTGCTGTAGTCATGTATGTCATTTCCTGGCTTAATGTAATTTGTTAGCTTCAGTTTCTATGATTCTCCATTTTTCACTGATTTTTTTCATCTTGTCTCCTATAAAGTAATAACTTCCTATGACATCTATAAACCATAATTTGTTTGGCTACTTCCCAGTCAATGGGCACATACTTTGTTCTCAGTACTTTAGGACCACAAATATTTCTATTATGAAAATGTTGGTAAATGTGGGAGCTTTCTTTCTATCCTTGATTTCCATGAAGTCTCTGCCTCACATTGGGATTTTTGGGTCACTTTAGTCACTTTTAAAGTATATTTCCAAATTGCTTCACAGAATGGTTGGATTAATTCCCTGTTCTACCAGCAATCTATTAATGTGTCTGTCTTCTCCTCAGGCCCTCCAACACTGGCTATTTTCCTTTTACAAATAAAACTAGCTTTTAGTTTTAGATAAATACTTTTCATTATATTAAAAAGTAGCTCTTCCATGCCCACTTTTTAAAAAGATTTCTATTATTATGAGTAAGCACTTGACTTAGTGTTGCGCCAATGCAATATTCATAGCCAGTGGCAACTATGAATGTGCCAGTATAGTTCTCAGTCCCAAAATATAACAGACTCTCCATATAGAAGACAGAAGCAAAACATTTATTCAGACACCAGAAAACCAAATCCCAACACCAGAAAGTCAAATCCATCATAGTAACAAAGAGGTTAATAGTAGCATAGTAGGGAGCCACACCATCCTTTCCCACGAACAAACATTCACAAGCCGTTTCCTTGGGTACATTCTGTCCTCCCTTTAGCTCTCACTGCTCTGCCAGCTTTCTGGCAGCTCCATCCTTCAGCTAACTCCTCCCACCGCAGGCTCCATGTGATTACATTAGACCTGTTAAGGGACAGGGAAGATCTTCCAAGCAGGGAAGGTCTTCAAATTTCCTTAGGCCTATTAAATGGCAGGAAAGATCTTAAAATCCCCTTCACGATTACATTTTTAGCTTTAGATAAATACTTTTTGTTATATTAAAAAGAAGCCCTTCCACGCCTATGGTTTTTTTTCTTTTCTTTTTCTTTAGGATTTTCATTATTATGAGTAAGCACTTGGCCTTGTCAAAAAGTTTTTCTGTATCTATTACTATAATCATGGCGTTTTGGTTGACTTTATTTTTAAATATATTCTTAAATGTTTGAAATATGTATTATTCCCCAAGCATTAATCATTGTTACAGTCCTTATTTAACTCTAATTTGGTCAAAAAGAATGATCTGGGGGCTATATTGCTGCAATCATAGGATATTAGAAATGTAAGCACCTGAAAGTCATGTAGTCCAATCTCCTCCCCTGATGAATGAAGAAACTGAGTCCTACAGATGTGAAGTGACTTGTTCAAGATCTTGCAAGTAATATAAAAAGCTAATACTTTTTCTTTTTGCTTATTGGAAGGCAATTGGGGTTAAGTGACTTGCCCAAGGTCACGCAGCTAGTTTTTGTGTCAAGTGTCTGAGGTTGGATTTGAACTTAGGTCCTCCTGACTTAAGGGCCGGTGCTCTATTCACTGTGCTGCCTAGCCACCCCAGCTAATACTTTTTCTAGAAAACTTTAGCATCACTATTCATTAGTGACACAGACTGCTTGGAGGTGCAGTGGATAGAATGCTGGCCTTAGAGTCTTGAGGACCTGAGTTCAAATCCAGCCTCAGATACATACTAGCTGTATAACCCTGGGTAATTCACTTCACCTTGTTTGCCTCAGTTTCCTCTTCTGTAGAATAAGCTAGAGAAGGAACTGGCAAATGACTCTAGTATCCTTGCCAAGAAAACCCCCCAAATGGGACCATGAAGAGTCAGACATGACTGAAAATGATTGAATAACACAATCATTAGTGACATTGGTCTATCCCTCCCTGGTTTAAGCATTAGAACTATATTTGTCCTATTAAACACATTGAAAAGAACGTCCTGTTTTTCAAATGTTGAAAATAATTTGTATAACAGGTTCTAATTCCTTTTTAAAGATTTGATAGAATTTACCTATAAATCGATCTGGACAAGGTTTCCCACCCCACCTCTTCTTTGGCAATTTATTTATAGGAAATTCCATTTCCTGGGATTGGATTATTTAAGATTTATATTTCATGTTCTCTTAATTTTGTATTTTTGTAGGAAACCATTTCTCGGATATCCAAGTCTATCTCTGGGTCCATCAATTTGGAAATTCCCCTTTATACAGATCAGAGCCAAATTATGCCTGTCCAGAGGTAATTAGTGGCATAAAGAATAGAGCTCTTGGTCTGGAGTCTTCTCAAGGTTCTTGCCTTATGTGACATTCTGACTTGCTCAGGAGTAAGCTTCCCCGGATCCTCTATACAGAGAAATTGCATTAGTTAAGCAAGTTGATAAGGGCTTTCTGCATGCACCAGACTGCCATTATATTGGCAAGTTCTTTTTTTCCTTTAATGACTACATTAGCTCAACATTATCATTCTCTTTCACATATTTGGCATTTTTTCTATTAGTTCTTTGACCCACTTGTTATTTAGGATGCCATGATTGTTTCCATTTAATTCTTTATGATTTGCTTGTGTTCCCTGTATTAATGACTATTTCTACTGCATTATGGTCTGTAAAAAATGTATTTAGTATTTTTTTCTTTACATTTATTTAAAATTTCTGTGTACCTAAGCTCATGTTCTACTTTGTAAAAGTACTGTGTAGTTCTAAGAAATACATACATATATATTCTCTATTAATTCAACTAGTAAATACCATAAGTCCTTCAGATCTAAATTATCCAAGAATTTATACAATTCTTCATTTTCTTTTTCATTTATCTTTCTGATATATATTTCCAGATCAAAAGGGGGAATTGTAAATTCTATAATTTATTCTATAAATTCTATTCTATACTTATTGTATTATTAGCTCTGCCTTTTTGCAATTTCATTCACTTTTCCTTTGTGAATTTAAGTGCTGTACTATTTGGTGCATATAAATTTACTATTAATATTGGTTCATTATTTATGGCATCTTTAAGCATAATGTAGTTTCTCTTTCATCTCTCAATATTGTGAATTTTAATTTTAGACTTGTTCAATTACACGATTATAGCACTTGCTTTTTTGTAATCATCTGATGCACAGTAAATTTTATTTCAGCCTCTCATTTTCTTTCTATATGTTTTTGTGTTTTAATTCTTGTAAGCAGCAAATGTTAGGTCTTGTTTTCTTATCCATTCTGTTACTCCTTTTCTTTATTTTGGATTGTCTAATCCATTCACATTATGATTGTCAGGCTTGTGCTTCTTCCATTTATTTCTTGTGTATTGATTTTTAGTCCTTGCATTTTTAAAGTCAGGACTTTATCTTGGCAATTCATTTTGCTTGCACAACTTTGATGCTAGTCTATTCCCATGGGTCCTCCAAATATACCTGTTTATATGCTTTATTCCAGTTTCCTTGGATTTATTTAACTTGTTAACTTCTCTTTCTTTCCTTTTATGTGCTTATCCATTAATTCATTCATTCATTTAAAAAAAATTGCCTCTTTTAACTTGCCTTTTGACCCTTATTCCCAGTGGTTCAATATTTTCCTTCCTCACTTTCATTCCAATCCCTTATTTTAAATAATTATCTTTCCAGTGCCCTTTTCCAAGAAATCTTGTTTATTATTTTTCTTTCCTTCTAATCTAGATTTAAATATATTCTTCATTTCATGGGCCATCCTCTTACTTGTTACTCCTTAATTTTTTTCTGAATAACTTAAGAAACCTAAACTTCCGGAAAGCAAAATTTGAACATCCTCCTTTTTCTTGGCATTTTCCCTGTTTTTCCCCCATGCCTAGGACATTCTCCCTCCTTATCTCCATCTCCTGGCTTCCTTGGATTCTTTAAAGTCCCAATTAAAATTATATCTTCTGCAGAAAGCCTTTTCCAACCCCTCTTAATTCTGGTGTCTTCTCTCTTTAATTATTTTGAGTTTATCCTCTATCTAGCTTGCTTGTACATATTTGTGCCCATTAGATTATGAGCATCCTGAGGGCAGGAACTCTCTTTCCTCTTTTTGTATTTCCAGTGTTTAGCACAGCACTGAGCATATAATTGGCATTTGATAAATTTTTATTGACTATCTAATTTCTATTGTTACATTTATAGATTTTATCTAATTGCCCCTATTTTTCTTCTATGTCTAGCTCTTAGAAATAGTAAATATGGAAGGAAGCAATATTAAAAAGAAACA
>JAQQSW010022848.1:0-10382 GCA_028646575.1 Pseudocheirus occidentalis
ACACTAGGTTACTAGGATCTACTTAACATCTGATCAAACAAATTAATTACCATTATACTTCCTTCCTTCCTTCTTTCCTTCCTTCCTTTCTTCCTTCCTTCCTTCCTTCCTTCCTTCCTTCCTCCCTCCCTCCCTTCCTTCCTTCTTTTTTTTTTGTAATAAGCAATATTCTTCTGAATGCAGAAGAGGAAAGTAGATATTGGAAAACTTAGATGATTCTAGAGTGACAGTCTAGAGTGATAGAGAGAGAGACAGCCCTATAGTCAGGAGGACCTGACTTTAAATCTGGCCTCAGACACCAGCTGTGTGACCCTGAATAAATCACTTAACTCTTTCTACCTCAATTTGCTCATCTATAAAAATGAGCTGGAAAAAGGCAAACTACTCCTCTCTGCCAAGAAAACCCCAAATGGAGTCACAGAGAACTGGACACACTGAAATGACTAACCAACAGCAACATATGACAAACCTTGCGCATCTTGCCAGCCATGTACTTGACTTTTGAGCTCTTTGCCTTGGCAGAACTGTGCTTTCAAAGTGGAGAGAGTTTTGTCCCCAAAAAAAGATAGCAAGAAAATAAAATTAAAAAAAAAATCCAACTCCCAGATTGAGTTGGTGATCCTTCGGTCCTGGGCTGGTGCATCTGGTAGATGAGGAATGAAAGAAGGGCAGGTGACGATTTCCTGGTCTGAGGTCAGTGGAATTCTGTCCTACTCTCTCTACCACCTACCTCCCAGATTATTGCAAGGATTCAATAATAATATGTATAAAGGGCTTTGTAAATCTTAAAGCCTTATATAAGCCTCTGCTATCATTATAGATTTCTATTTTGCCCTCTTGTTCTAGAATACTGGGGCAATTTTCCTTAAGAATTTCTTGAAGGATGATTTCTAGACTCTTTTTTTGATCATGGCTTTCAGGTAATCCAGTAATTTTTAAATGATCTCTCCTGGATCTATTTTCAAGGTCAGTAGTTTTTCCAATGAAATATTCCTATTTTTTCATTTGTTTGGATTTGTTTTAGATTATCTTGATTTCTCATAAAGTTATTAGCTTCCAGTTGCTCCAATCTAATTTTGAACAAATTATTCTCTTCAGTGAGATTTTGAAATTCTTTTTCCATCTCCCCAACTTTGGCTTTTTAAGGCATTTTTCTCCTCATTGGCTTTTTGGGCATCTTTTGCCATTTGAGTTATTCTATTTTTTAAGATGTCGTTTTCTTCAGTATTTATTTTGGTCCCCTTTAGCAGCCTGTTGACTCTCTTTTCATGATTTTCTTGCATCATTCTCATTTCTTTTCCCAATTTTTCCTCTACTTCTCTTACTTGATTTTCAAAATCCTTTTTGAGCTCCTCCATGGCCTGTAACCGGTAAATATTTTTCTTGGAAGCTTTTGATGCAGGAGTTTTGACTTTGTTGACTTCTTCTGGTTCCATGTTTTGATCCTTTTTGTCCCTCCAAAAGGATTCTAAGCTCCAATTCTGATTCCTCTGCTTCCTCATCTTGCCAGCCAAGTACTTGACTTTTGAGCTCTTT
The DNA here is from genome assembly GCA_028646575.1 of Pseudocheirus occidentalis. Taxonomy (NCBI): domain Eukaryota; kingdom Metazoa; phylum Chordata; class Mammalia; order Diprotodontia; family Pseudocheiridae; genus Pseudocheirus; species Pseudocheirus occidentalis. Next base: position 1,537 of record JAQQSW010022848.1, read on the forward strand.
GCCACAGAACTGTGTTTTCAAAGTGGAGAGAGTTTTGTCCCAAATTGCTGGAGTTTTCACAAATGTTGTCAGAGGTATGAGGAGGGTGCCCTCTCTATAGACACCCCAACCTCTGGCATTCTGGTGTTTCTCACCCCAGGACCACTGCCCAAGACCATAACCTAGATCCAAGCAGGTCAAAGCAAGAGCAATTACCCTCTGAATGGTTGCATGGTCCCCTTACAATCTGCAGACCAGGAGCTCTAGAGGCAACTATGCAGCAGCACTTCTGCCACCTCTCACCTCTGGGGGCATGGGCTGGACCACACTCTTCTGTCACTCAGTTCCAACAGAGTTCTCCACTGACCTTTTACTTTCTCTTTTGTGTTTATGGGTTGAGAAGTCTGGAAATTGCCACAGATGCCAGTAATTCACTCTCGTCAAGTCTGCTCCATCTGGTCTGTGCTGCTGGTTGGGCCACCCCAGGTCTGGGACCATGCAGCTCATCCCAGACTGTGCTTGGCTCATAGCTCAATGCAACAGACTTCCTGTCAGCAGGAGATTTGTTTCTCTCTGTCACTTCGTAGGTTCTGTAGCTCTAAAATTTGTCTAGAGTCATATTTTCCAGGTATTGGAGGTGGTTGTGGCAGGAGCTCATGGAATTTCCTGCTTCCACTCTATTATCTTGACTCCACCCCCTAAATCTGGGTTTCTTAAGGATAATCTTTTTCCATTTTCTGGTGGGAATGTCCTGAATCTCTGTCATAAACCTGTGAATTTTTTTTTTAAAACAAGTTCATGTAGATGTTGCCCTTCTAATTTCACATTTGAAGAGCAGGCATCTGAAGGAAAGCCAATGTTAGCTACATTCAACAAATTCAATAGCATGTGCCTATCTGGCCTCAGGAACTTATTAGCTATGAGGGCAATTCACTTCTTCCTGCACCTCAGTTTCCTCATCTGTAAAATGAGCTGGAGAAGGAAACAGCAAACCGCTCCAGTGTATTTGCCAAGAAAACTTCAAATGGGGCCATGAGGAGTCAGACACAACCGAAACAAACTGCTCTGTTCCTTTCAGAATTTTTAAAAGTTTCTTGTCATATGCTTTGAAAACATCTATCAATCCTGTTCTTCTTTCTTGACCAGGAACTATTCATCTTTTTATAGTCTGTTTTTTGTTTGTTTGTTTCTTTTAATAATGAGTCCTGTGTTTCAGTTACTACTGAATGAGTGTTTGCATACTTTCTAAACCCATTTCTGCCCGTTTTATTGTTCTAAAAATGTCCATTAAAGTTTGTCTTTCATAGGTATTAATTAAAGTGTTCTTCCTGTTGATCTTTATCTTTAGGAAGCCAGCCAGTTAACCTCTTAACATACTCAACCATTCTCCTTGTGTCTTGCTCAGAGAATACTAAGCTATTTGTAAGTACTGTTTCCATCTATTACTTCAATATGACCTATGGGTTCAAGCTCAAAACCTTCATTTTCAGCCTTTCCCTAGTATCTATTAAGAACTTTATGCTTCTCAAGTCCAGACAGTGAGTAGCAGTGGATAAAGCACAATTGCTAGTATTGACAAGGGTTTGAATCCCAGCTCTGATATATTCTATGTATATCACTTTGGATAACTCAATTAACCTTCTGGAGCCTCAGTTCCCTCATCTATAAAATGAAATATCTCTCTCTTTCAGAAGAATCTCTAAGGTGACTTTAAATTCTAGGTCTATGATCCAAATGAAATTTTGACATTTTTGGAGAAAATTTCCAGTGACAATGATTCTCTTTCTTCTTATCTTTTTTTTTCTTTTTGGAGGGCAGTTGGGGTTAAGTGACTTGCCCAAAGTCACATGGCTAGTTTTTGTGTCAAGTGTCTGAGGCTGGATTCGAACTCAGGTCCTCCTGACTCCAAGGCTGGTGTTCTATTCACTGCCTCACCTAGCTGCCCCTCTTCTCATCTTTTTCAATGAATCTTTTCAAAAAGAAATGGTCATGGGACCATTCTGCTTTTTTAAAAAATAGTTAATTTTCTATAGACTATTGCACATAGTGCCAAAATAACTTTTTGTAGAGGAATAAAAGCATTAGGATGCAATCTCATCATTTTTGTAAGATTGTCAAAAGTATCCTTGGTACAACTACAGTAGCAGACCAAACAATAAGGGTGGCATTTGCCACATTCAATTCCCACGTAATTTTTGTTTCTTCTTCTGAGTTTCTATATTTTATTATTCTAATTACAAAAATATATTTTATAGATATATATTATTCTGTATTGTGAAATATTTTCATTCCACGCAACTTGGAAATCACTATTTCCAAATAAGTATGGCAATCTACTTAAAATATTGTAATCCTTTCTGTAATTTCTGATAATAGTGATGATCTGACCCTGAACTGCCATAATAAATACCTCAGTTTCCATAAACAAATCCTCATGATTTAACCAATTGTTGGACATTTCTGTATTGATGCTCTACTGAGTGAGTTCATATGGATGTCAACCATGAAGGGCTTTTTGGTTCTCTTCTTGGATCTTGGTTATTTCATAGGCTCTATCCAAATGCCAATTATTTTTGTTTACATTTGAGACATCCGACAGCTACTTTCCAATTTTGTCTAGAAGCTAGAGTTTGTCTCCTCTCTGGAGATAACTTTTGTCATTCATTTGATCAAACTTTGCATGATTTTTGTGCTGTTCTCTCAACCCAACTTAGATGTTCTTCGTCCTTTTTTTTGGTGGTTCTCTCACTTCTGATTCTTCTACTTCTTAAGTCTTTGTACTACAATTTTTAGTGATGATGAATTATTTATTTGCACAGCTTTCACTCTTCATAATGCCTTAATATTTTGATTTTGCTCCCAGTTGCCAATTAATGGAATCTAGAATTTCTGAGATGCTTTTGTTCTCCACTTTCTGCATTCTATATCCCTTCTTGTCACTTTTAATTAGGCAATCTATCATTCACATTTTCTACTGTATTCATGAACTAGATGTTGATCTGCTTTTTGAAGACTCCCCAATAGTTCTCTATAATCATTTATGTAATGATGTTATTTGATACCTGTCCTTAGTGTTATTAGCAAAAACTAAGTTTAAAATATTACTAAAAATTAAATTAATAAATTTAGATCATTAGCAAAAACACTTCCTTCTTATGGTTCTTACCGTGACAACAACTGCAGCATAGACTACTGTGTGCCAGTACTGAATTGTGTTTACATGTCTTGGCAAATATTATGGGGCAGGGGAATGAATTCATTCATGATGGTTTTTAGCAGATAGCAGGGTTTGTTTGTTTTTTAATTCTTTGTTTTAGTACAATTGATCTATTCCAGTTGAAGTATGTCCAGTTTCTTTTTCAAAATCCTTTGCTATTTCATGGCTGGTTTTTTCATCTTTAGTTATTAGACATAATTTCTGGAGTTTATATCAAGTGAAGAATTTCAATGACATTAGGATATTTCATTTTTCTCTCTTCAGACTGTGGTAGCTCCTCAATTTTGGCTGTTTTCTCATCTGTAAAATGGGGATGATAATACCTGTAGCAGCTAGTACTGCAGGTTTGCATTGAGGCAATCTCTTTGTAAATCTTGAAAAAGCACTGAAATATGGACTGCTAATGTTATTATTTGGTGTGTCACAAAGGGAAGGCCCAAAGAAGGGATGACTGTGAGAACTAGAAGCAAAGCCCCACGGGGAGCTCACAGCATAAAATGTTTTCAACTGGGGGGGCAAAGCATAAGTTCCTGTTGTGACATACACAGTGTACCCAGCATGTAGCCTGCTAGGAGGGAGGAAAAACCCACTGGTGGGAAAAAACAGAGAGCAACCTAACTCTCAAATGGTGCTGGATTTAGCCACCATGTGTGGAAAGGATGTAACTACACTAGGGTGTTTTCTTCTGTTTAAGGGACCCGTAGAGTCAAACTATGATTCAAAGGACAATTTCTGCCAAGCTTTCTTTAGCTTCCTGTCCCTAGAAATGCCCTCTTATAAACAACTGAAAGAGACCATTCTTCAGTGATTCCCAAGGATTCAGGGATTTGGTTAGCAATGGCAGCCATGGCTCTGTATTAGAGGAAGACTTTAGAATATCCCTAATCAGTGCTGTCAGAGTGTAGGAAGGCAGATAGTAGTTAGCACAACTGCTAACAGTACTTGCTTTATCACCCTGTGTAAAGGGCTGTTTAAGAAATACTGGAGGCTAATGATGCATGAAAATTCTCAATAGGTCATTGTAATAGCAGTAATGGGGGTCATGGTTAAATTAATTTTGTGTATGATTTTTAACAAAATAAACACCAACAAAAAATGATCGTAAATGAAGCAATGCTTCCATCATTTATTTTTTCGAAAGAAAGCAGAAAACAGAATCTATATTACTGTTACAAATTTAATAGAAGCAACCCAGTAACCAAATTGTCTTGTTCATTTCCATTTCTCCTTATGAATATTCTTCTTCTCTATATTTTTTAGGATTTGTTGCAGTTATTAAGCGTGTGTTTATAAAACTGTGTTCAATGTCCATATGCTTCTTCTGATTCTGCTTTCTTTATATGTCTCCCCATATTTCTTTTTATTTTTCACTGTTGTCATTACTAATAGTGCAATGAGAAGCAGCTTAGCATTGCAAATAGGGAGCTAGTCTCAAGGCCAGGAAGACTTCTCTTCACTTCTCACCTCTGATCCTATACTGGCTCTGGGACCCTTGGTAATTCACTTAACCATTCAGTATCCTAGACAGCTCTCTAATATTCTAAGTTACAGAAAAAGAACAGAACTGCATTTGGAGAGGGAGTCCTTCACCTGTAAGTTCTCAACGAATTCACAGGTTCAGTCCCAAACGTCACAATGCAATAATATTCAATTAATTCAAATGAAATTCTGGTTTATATGTAATGGGTGGGGGGGAGAGATGATGAGGGTATTCCTGATTAGGCAGTCTTCCCACCATCCCCCAGCTGATAAAATCACAGAAGATAAAGTGCAGATACCAGAGAAAACGTGTTAATGGGCCAAACAGGGTACAAAGACAAAAAGACTTGTCTATATCTGTTACCTTTTCATGAGGTGTGAAAAAGTCTCCATCAAAAGTGAAGGAATTAGAGGACAGCCAGACAATGGATGGACAAGGACTGGCCACTCCTCTAGTGATTCTTCAAAAATCTGAGATACTCTTTCTAATGCAGGGATTCTTAGCCTTTTGGTGTGCCACAGACACCTTTGGTCCTCTCATAAAACCTTTGGCCTCTCTTTCTCAGAATAATGTTTCAAAATGCATGAAATAAAATGCAAAAGCCCACAGTGGGGTTCACAAAAGAAAACAGCTATGTTGAAATAGTTATAAAAATGTATTTTTAAAAAACTCCACAAGTTCATGGACTCCACATTAAGGATATCAGCTCTAAGAAATCAGTTGGTTAAGACAAGGGAAAACTCTGTGGAGTGTGACCTCAGGAAGCAGAAAAGGGAACCAGTTACAATGTAATCTTTGAGAAGGAACAGCTCTTCACTTCTTGGGAGTTTGAATTTCTTTTTCCTTCCTTTCCCTCAATGGCCATGGCCTCTTAACAGCAGAGCTGCTCATCCAGCTGGGAGCTGGACCAGTAATGAAAATAGGCGACAGTCTTAAGGAGTATGACATCTATGCATTGAGAACAGAACAAGCCCTGATCACAGAGTACTTAAAATTAGGAATAGTAGTTTTCCTTGGGACCCAGCTTATGAACACAGGTTGTAGCATAGTCAAAGAAGAGGCAAAACATACACACCACAATTTGTTTAACTATTCCTCAAACATCTAATACATGAACTAGTTCCAGTTTCTTTTTACTACAAATCATGCTGCTGTGAACATTTTTGTTAAGATAAGCCTTTTTTCTTGCCAATTATATGCAGTTTTGTAATATATTCTGGTCATTGTTGTAATGGTAATAGGAATTTGAAGATCTTCCCTGCCTCTTGTATTTGTAATCAAACAGGTACTTAGCACTTAGTTTCAAGTTTATAATTATGTCAAGTATTAAGACCCAGAACTTGTGAATCCCATAGAGGGGTGGACTTGCTGACATAGCAGGAAGGGGCAGAACAGGGAGGAGCTAATACCGTATATAACAAAAAGTCCAAGCTGAGAGAGGCCAGAACTTCTGGGAGTGAGCATCTGGAGGCTGGGCTGCTACTGCTGGAGAGAGAGAAGAGAACTGAGAACTGAACTGAGAACTGAGAAGAATTGAGAAGAGAACTGAGAACTGAGGACTAAACTGATCATTGAGAAGAACTGAGAAATGAGAAGAGAGGAGAACTGGGAGGAAGCATGACTGTGGTGTCAGTACTTTGTCTGTTTTGATGTTACTTTGTCAGATTTGTCTGCTGATAGAGGACAGTGCTGTTGTTACAGAAGCCCTAGGACCTTGCTGCTGGTTCAGAAGCCCTGAAAGAGGATTTTCTTGTTGTATGTTTACAGAAATCCTGGAGGAGGGTCTTGCTGATGCTTTCAAAGGTCCAGGGACTATCTTGATGATTTGTGTTGATTCCTTGGACCTTGTTGTTGGGTCTACATTGATTTCACAGGCAGAAAGGCAATTCATGATGAGGATGTTGGCATTCTGAATGAATGTTATTGTGGCTTTGTTAAGCTTTGTTTATTCAGGAACAGAAACCGTGAAGAACTTGAGGTGGACCAGACACTGTGAGCTTCAACATGAAACAGGAGCTGGACAAAGAACTGAGAGCTGTCTGCCTTTGAACCCAAGTTGGATAGTTTTGGGCAGGAGCTGGGACCATGGAAGAGGAACAATGGAAGCTGAGAGCCTGCCTGGAGTCAAGATGAAAAGATCTCTCCTTGGGTATTTAATGCAAACTGAGATCATGATTTACTAAGGGTGGAACGTTTTGACCTTTGTACTTTGATGATTGAGTTAAGGACTTACTAATTAAGAATGATTGGAAGCTAATCACCGATTAAGAAGAAAGAAGACTTTTTGACTGAAGAGATTAAGACAATGTGACCTAGAGAAAGACTTTGTGATTGACTAATTGAACGTACTTTGTTCAAATCTATGTGACCACTTTGTTGAAAACTATGTGGCCATTTTAGCAATAAGTTGTTATACCATAACATTGTGAGTACTGTACTTTGATTTCTGTGAATGTTTTGTCTTAGTTTGTTACCAAATAAATAGAGAGTTCACTATACTGTGTAATTAGAACCTTGAAAGCTGTTCACAGCAGCAGTCCTCTGGAAAGCTGCTTGTGCTTGACTTTAAAATTATATACAGTGTTCTTCTGTTTCTTCTCTCTCCTCTCCACCTGCTTATACAAGCTTTACCATGTTTCTCCCAATGCCTTTGTTTGGAGCTTAGTGTAATATATGGTATAAGAAGTTAGTCTAAACTGATTTTCTGACTGTTTTCAATTTTCTCAACAGTTTTTGTCAAAAAGGGAGTCATTCATATAGAAGTTCATGTTTTTGTTTGTTTTCTGGGTCATGATTTTTCTGTCCTTTTGCTTCTGGGTCATGATTTTCTAGTCTGTTCTAATGATCTACTTTTCTATGTTAGAATGTCTAAATTTTTCTGAGTAGTGATATACATAGAGATGCTGATGATTTTTGTGCATTTATCTACTTTGATAAAGTAAAGATCTTAATTAATTTTTGTTAAGTCTTTTGGATTTTGTAAATAAACCATTACATAATCTTCAAATAAGATAGCTTCACCTCTTCTTTGCCTATTATTTAAACTTCTTTGTCTTGCATTAATGATGTAGATAGCTTATCTAAAATCATATTTGAATAGTAATGAGGAGCATGGACAATCTTATTCTTAGTGAGAAAGCTTCTATTTCTCAATTAGGAGAAATAGACTAGCTTTTGGTTTCAAATAAATGGTTTTAAAATCATTTAAGAAGAATCCTTCACATGCTTTTTAGGTTGTTTTGTAGAAATGTTTTATATTTTGCTTAAAATATTTTCTGTATGTGATATAATGAATTTTATGATCTCTGGTTATGTATATTCTGCTTTAGTATACAGGTCATTTTCCTAATAATGTTGGATTATCCCTTCATTCTGGGTACAAATCTTAATTGATAGATTTTAAAAATGCATTCTATATATTTGATTTCTAATATTTTTACTAAATATTTAGTATTTTTGCATTAATGTTCATTGATGATGTTGGCACCTAGGGATGTTGACCAATAGATCTGTTTTCTGTTGTGTCCTTCGCTGGCTGAGAATCAGGACCATATATGGTTCGTTGAAAGAGCAAGGGAAGACTTTCTGTTTATGAAAACTATAGAAGAGATATAAGAAATACTTGGTTTTTAAATGTCAATATGTTGTAAATCTACCTGAACCTAGTGTCTTCTTATTTGTCATAGTGCCAATGCAATATTTACAGTGCCCATGATCATGATAAAGCCTGGGACTATAAGTATTGCATGATGTTTGATTGCAAAATATACCAAACTCTCCAGACAGAAGATAGAACTGAAGCATTTACTTCAGAAACCAGAAAACCCAATTCCAAAACCAGTAAGCTGATTCCATCATAATACCAAAGATATTCAGAAGCCATAATAACACTGAGAGCCACAGCATCCTTCAGCCTTCCCATAAACCAATACAAGATCAATATCTATTCACAAGCCTATATGACTCCTTGCCTGGGATCCTCCTCTCTCCTCCGCCATCTGGCTAGCTCTGACCAGCTTCCTGTGGGCTCTGCCTCCCTTCATCAAAACTCCTCTCACCACAGGCTCCATGTGACTACATTCAGCCTATTAGGGGGCAGAGTTTACTTTCAAAGCAGGGGAGGTCTTCAAACTCCCCCCTAGGTCTATTAAGGGGCAGGGAAGATCTTCA
>JAQQSW010022849.1:0-10382 GCA_028646575.1 Pseudocheirus occidentalis
CGCTGTTTTGGGGGTGGGGTAGGGGAAAGATAGGGAGAAAATTTGTAACTCAAAAATCTCATGAAAATGAGTGATGTAAACAAGAAAACAAATAAAGTTTAATATATTTTTTAAAAAAGAACGCAAGTCATTAGTCAATTGATAAATTATCAAAGGATATAAACAAACAGTTTTCAGATGAAGAAATTAAAGCTATTTACAGTCATATGAAGAAATGAGCTCCAAATACTACTGATTAGAGAAATGCAAATTAAAACAACTCTGAGTTACCATTTCACAACTATCAGATTGGCTAATATGACAGAAAAAAAGATAAATGTTAGGGAAGATATGGGAAAATTAAGGGGACACTACTGCACTGTTGGTGGAGTTGTGAACTGATCCAACCATTCTGGGGAGCAATTGGGAACTATGCCCAAAGGGCAATCAAACTGTGCATACACCTTGATCCAGCAATATCATTACTATGTCTGTAGTCCCAAAAGATCATAAAAAATGGGAAAGGGACCTACACATACAAAAATATTTATAGCAGGTTTTTTTGTGGTAGCAAAGGATTGGAATTTGAGGGGATACCCATCAACTGAGGAGTGGCTGAATAAGTTGGGGTCTGTGAATGTAATGGATTATTATAAGAAATGCTAAGGAGTGCTATAAGAAGCTGGTAGAAAGAGACAGATTTCAGAAAAACTTGGAAAAACTTAAATGAAGGAATGCTCAGTAAAGTGAGCAGAACCAGGAGAACACTACACAGGAACAGCAACATTGTATGATAACCAACTTTGATAGACTTAGCTCTTCTCAGCGATGTAGTGATCTAAGAAAATTCCAAAAGACTAATGATAGAAAATGCTATCCACAACCGAAGAAGAGTTATGGAGTCTGAATACAGATTAAAGCATGTTATTTTCTCTTTTATTTTCTTTCTTGTGACTTTTCCTGTTTGTTCTTTCTCCTTTCTTACAACATGACTAATGTGGAAATATGTTTAATATGATTGTACATGTATAGCCTACATCAGATTGCATGTCATCTTGAGGAAGGGGGTGGGGAGAAAGCAGGAAAAATTTAGAACTCAAAATCTTATAAAAAAGTGATTGTTGAACATTAAAAATAAATTAATTTAACAAGATGATTTCATAAAAACCTGGAAAAACTTACATGAACTGATGCTGAGTGAAATGAGAAGAACCAAGAAAACATTGTTCATAGTACATTGTGTACTGGCTTGGAAATGGAGTGAAAAATGCTATCCACATCTAGAAAAGAACTATGGAGCCCGAATTCAGATCTACAGATACTGGTTTGTTTTTGTTTTTGTTTTGCTTTTTGGAAGATAATTGGAGTTAAGGGACTTGCTCAAGGTCACAAGACTAGTAAGTGTTAGAGGAGGGCAGATTTGAACTCGGGTCCTCTTGACTCCGGGGCTGGCTGGTGCTCTATTCACTGTGCCAGCTAGCCTCTCTGGAAGGATACTGTTTCCATTTGTGTGTGTCTTTTCCCTTTTGTTCCATTTCTTCTTTCACAATATAACTAATGTAGAAATATGTTTACATGATTGCTCATGTATAACCTATATCAGCTTGCTTGCCGTCTTAGGGAGGGAGGGAGAAAAAATGAATGCTGAAAACTATCTTTACATGTAATTAGAAAAAGTAAAATACTATTTACCAAAAAAAATGTTTTTAATGAAAAATTTTTAAAGTGTAAAGACTGAACCAGGAAGAGTTACTCCCTCAGTGGTCCTTAAGAGGTATATAAAGGGGGCAGCTAGGTAGCACAGAGAAGACAGCACCAGCCCTGGAGGCAGGAGGACCTGAGTTCAAATCTGGCCTCAGACACTTAACACTTACTAGCCATGTGACCTTGTGTAAGTCACTTAACCCAAATTGCCCTGCCCCCCCTTCGAAAAGCAAAAGAAAAAAAAAGAGGTATATAAAGGTTTCACACACAGACACCCCTCATTTTAGATTGTAATTTGGGATTCTATCAACTCTCCTTTTGATTTGAGGTGTGGTGGTGGTGTGGATTTCTCTCTCTCCTTTCCTACCCCCACAAACAATATTAGCCTAAGTGAGTCTGAGCCACGACCTCAAGTCCCTGTTTGCTTTTTCTCTGGTTGCTTTTTTTTTCCCCCCTGAACACAGATCAAGCAGCCTTACTGGAAGATGGATGTATCCAGCCTTGGCAGCTATTTCATAGGTTTGAGAATTTTGGGGTTCTAAGTCTGTGTAAACTGACCAAAAAGAGATGCTTCCTGGATAGTATGTCACTTTTCAGAGGAGAAGATGACCACCAACAGGATGTCCTGAATCTGAATGGTCTAAAGCACCATTCTGTGTGGCCAGAAGATCTGGACTTTGTGAGTTACACAAGTCTAAGGAAAAAATTGATATCCAAAGTGAGCCTGGCTCCATCTCAACCTCAGTGTTCCAGGAGTATTCCTGAGTGTTCAGTATACCTTTCTCTAATGCTATCAGCAGAAGTTACCTTTCCAGTGTGTTCCCCCCACAACTGGCCTCCTGTGATGAATGCCCCAGCTCCATTTAACTAATTAACATGCATTAGATTTTACAAAGTGGGTACTTATTTATTTTGAAGCTATACCAAGAAGAGAAGCACAAAGAGGCCTGAGAATCAGAAAATCCTGCCTTCAATGTGTGCCAGCTACGAGTTCCCTCAAAATCTCAAAGGCCGTCCAACTATCCACTATGCCATAAAACTGCTTGCTCCCTGTAAAATAGGCATTTAATAGATGCTTGTTGGGGGGTGACTAGATGGTGCAGTGAATAGAGCACTGGCCCTGGAGTCAGGAGGACCTAAGTTCAAATCCAGCCTCAGACACTTAACAAAAAACTAGCCGTGTGACCTTGGGCAAGTCATTTAACCCCAATTGCCCTCCAAAAAGCAAAAAAAAAAAATGTTTGTTGGATTAAAGTGATGTGAATTTTTAAGTTTGTACAACCATGGGAATGAATCCTCTGGTTGCTTTGCTCATGTGTTTCCATCAAGAGAATTGAGAAGCATCTGTTTTTTTTTTTTAATTCCAAACTTGCCCCAGTCATAAATCCTTAAAAGTACATTAATTGTTGCAACAAAGTTGATATCTCTTGTGTCTGTCCCCTCCTGTGTAGTACCACTTTCACCATCCTAGTATAGGTCTCATTACCATCCTAATGCAATAACCTCCTAAATAGTCTTTCTTCTCCTCCCACACCCTCGAAAATCCATCGAACAACTACTGCTTAATTAATCTTCATTATACATAGATCTAATTGTATTCCTCTTCTAAACTCTTCAGTGGAGGGACAAAGGATTACATCCTTGTCCCCCTGGTCAGCCACAAAGATTCTAGCTTGGAATCACCTCCATTCTCCATCCAATCCCGTCCTTCATTCTCCTTCATGCTTGCTAGATTAAGAAACTCCCTTGGGATTAGAAGAAGGAGAAAACAGACATTTTCATTTGCTCTTGACCTCAATGCTGAAGTTGAACTATGGATGAGAGTGAATGCATTTATTCCTATTGGCCTGTGGAACAGAGGACATTTTCTGGGGTAAGTCAGGTACTTCATATCTCATAGTATCTCCCTTTTGGTGGAGGGCTCCTCTACTAGCATAGGTACCAGCTCTACTAGGTAAAAAGGTGAGACAAACCAGGTCCTATGAGGATCACCTGAAAGAACTAAGGATGTTTTGCCCGAAGAATTCTCAGGGAGACTTCATCAGTGCATTCAAACATTTCAAAGGGCATAATTGGAAAGAATTAAGACTTATTTTTTTTTATTTTTGGAGGGGGGAAGGCAAGGCAATTGTAGTTAAGTGACTTGCCCAAGGTCACACAGCTGGTTAAGTGTCAAGTGTCTGAGGCCGGATTTGAACTCAGGTCCTCCTAACTCCAAGGCCAGTGCTCTATTTACCATGCCACCTAGCTGCCCCCTAGTAACTGCATTTCTTTAAGCTAATTGAATCCTCTGCTGAGTAGGAATAAATTAAGCACACAGGTAGAGCTATAGCCTTAAGAGTGTAATACCATAGAGTACAGTGAACCTAGAGTAGTGTAAAGCAAAGCGCCAGCAGATTCCCAAAAGAATGCTACTGCAAACAGCTTTTAAGATTCGGATTACACAGTCATAGTGAACACTCTGTTTATTCCATTATAGATCAAGGTTCAGTACAATCTTCACAATATAATATTCTCAACATTACATCTTATCATAGAAAGTCACAATATAGTGTTCATAACAGCTTAACATTAGAATGGCCACACAGTTTTCACTACAGTGGTCACAATATACAGAACAAAGAACGAAAGAAGAATCACCTGGTTTCCCTAAGGGGGAAACTCTTTTCACTTAAAGATTCAGTCAATCAATTCACAATATATGACCCTTCCACTCATGGGGCAACCATTAACTTAATCAGTCACACATCTAGCAGTCAGTCACTAAGCTAGATTCCCAATTACTAAATATCATTAGTCACTAATACAGTCATTAGAAAACCACACAAACTGTCCACCCCTTGGTTTCCAGCAAACCTCAGTTTAGTCCAAGGGGAGGCCTTTATTCATCTTGACTCTGGAAGGTTTCTCTGATTCCCTGGATCCCCTTCCATGGTTCCAGCTCCCTCTTGAATCTACCAAACAATCACCTGGATTCAGAAGCAGACAGCTGCCAGGTCCTTGTCCAGTCCTCAGGGCAATCCCTGGCACACACTGAAGTTCACAGGGTCCAGCACATCCCAAACACTTCACCACTTCTCCTGCCTGGAACTCAAGGATCAGCCAGGCCATGAACAAACAAAGTCTTATCCTGGTCATGCTTCTTCAGTCTTCCAGCAGTTCAGCTGGCCCTAGGACCCAGAAGGAATATTGGCCTTCTGTTTGGCCTTCACCAGATTCTGGTCTCAGGAAAATTCCAATTCACTTCTCAGTCAGCTTCCAGATACTGGGAGAGAAACTCTCTCTCTCTTCCTCTCCCTCCCTCTCTCTCCCTCTCTCAGCTGGCTTCAGTCTCTATGAATCTTCCTTCACAAGGAATAACATTCCAATTGTGTCTCTCTGTCTCTAGAATTCTTCTTTATGCACAGCACTGGCCTCTTGTCTCAGCCAATAGCCTTCTTCCACATCAACAGGGGAGTTCATGCCTTCTCAACAGTGGACAGGGCTCATACCTTCAATACTTAGCCCTAAGTTACTAAGTGCTAAGTATCTGATAAACTGATTATTATCACAAGTGGTCATTCCACTAGGATCCTATCTATGAGGATGAGTTGGGAAGAATATATCCCAGAACACTACACTGTGGTGACTCGTCTAGGATTTGAAGGATTGATTCCTACCAAGTATTTATTCCCTTTTAGGGAGTCTCATATATATTTTCAGGACTTATCTGAATCTGTTTCAGTTCTTCCCAAGCTAGCCTGTTTGTCGGATTATTGGGCAAATCTGGACCTCTATTTGGATGCTGTAGATTGTACAAGGATTCCCCTAGAGAAATGTTGGGTTTCTTAAGCATTTGTAGGCTACCACTGGACAAAATTTTATTCAGACTTTCATCTGGAATTACACTTAGTGTTATAGAGAGAACTACGGGAGAACTTTAAAGATTGTACTAAAAGGAAGCGTGGAAGGAATTTATATCCAGGACACTTTAGTTTCTTACCCAAATACAAGAAAGTGACTGACTTCTAGATGACCTCCAAATCAACAGTCCCTGTTAGGAGAGCCCTACATACTCTGAGAGCTCTTTTGTGACTGAAATTCTTCTCAGAATGAGGAATCCCATTAGGTTTATTTTTCTTTTCCCTTTATCACTTTGCTGTTTTTGCTGTTTCTGTTTCATTTTCTAATTTGCTAATTCTCTTTTGGTCAAGGCAATCTTTTTGAAGCACCAAGCCAGCAATAATATATGAGAACTTTGTAAAATGTTTATTTGTTGAATTTGTGTAACTTTTTATTTGGGAACAAATGAAATCCCTAGGCCCACCAGCAATGCAGTCCTTATAAAAGATTTTTGGGGGATTATCTGGGAATTGAATAGAATGCTAAGACTCTGTGAGTGACATGCAAGAGGCCAATAAAAAATTGTTCTATGTGAATATTATTGAGATTCTTTAATGCAAAACACCGGGGAAGATACTTAAAAGAACAATGTTTTCATCTCCCAAGGTCTCCCAGAGAACTATCCAGAATTGGAGATATAGTTTAACATAAAAGAGAACCCTTGCTGATTTCCTGGATATAGCAAATATTTAGCTGAAGGGAGAATATATAACAGAAATAATCCCAAGGGCAGAACTCAAACTCTTGTTCTTTGTTGAGGAACATTCCCTTTCCAGAGATGATACAGTAACTACTTATTAATATTTCCCCTAACTGCCAAAGATGATTAGTCAGGAGGGCGGCCCATTTGGTCCATTATAAGAGAAACTAAGGAAAAATGACTCTCTTTCCTTTGGTACTCTTCCAGAATTTCTTCTCCCTTGGATTTCCAGTAAGGCCCAAGGGGAGAGGGTTCTCTTTCCTTCCTTCCCAGTGGCAGTGGTGACTAAATGTCCTTGACTACAAGAATATGTGTATGCCTAGGTGAGCATTAGTTCTTGGATATATTCTGCTTTATTCCCCGGGTACAGACCAACAAGCAGCAATGTTTAAAGTGGACATTTCCAACCCTGGCAAGAACCTCATGAGTTTGAAAGGATGAGAGTTTCGGAGTTAGGTGCTGACTGTCCAGTGGACATTAGTTTCTGCAAAAGCACTACTTTTTAGAGAAAAAGAAATGCCATCTGCAGGATCACATGACATCTGAAAGGACTAAAAAAGTTCCATTCATGTTTCAGTTGGCCAGGAGATCTGGACTTTGTGAATTATTCAGGTAATACAGGTCTGAAATGAAAGTGAAATGTCTATTTCTGCAGTCCCATTTAACTGATTTTACCTTTTTGGAGAATATCTCACATATGAATGTGTACTTTTATATGAATGTATACTTAAGAAACTTTTATGCTTTACTCATTTTTCATAGTTGATGGAATAAATCACTGTTTTATGCTTTGAACCCATGATGTACCTTGAATATCTTTTCTACAAGAGACCTCACTACTCCATATGAGAGGAGACTCTTCTAGATAAGAGCCATTCCTAGGCTTTGTTTTAGAGATTTCCCTGGGGTTACTTTGGGGGGGGGGGGACAAAGAGAGCATGGGTGAAAGAGAGAAAATTGACCTCTTGTTTAGTGATCAGGACCTCCTCAGGATGAACCTGGTTCTATGAATCCGGAGTTAAAACTGTTTTGTTGGAGGGGACTCTCATGCTTGTGCTACATACCTCACAAGGTGGTTATGAGTACAGTCCTGTGCAAAATTGAATATGCAATATTAATGGTAATTGTTAGCCATTTGAGCTGCTATTGCATAGATTTTCCTGCTATACATTGATGACAAGGTTGACACGTGCATTGGCCAGAGCCAGCTTTTGGGAGGCTCTCAAGGAAAGCATGGGAAAGAAGAGGTATTAGGCTGTCTACCAAAGTAAAGGTCTACAGAGTCATTGTGCTGCCGTCATTATTGTGTTCCTGTGAAACCTGGATAGTATACCAGTGCCATGCCAGGAAACTGAATCGCTTCCATTTGAATTGTCTTAGAAAGATTCTGAAGATCACCTGGCAAGACAGGGTACCAGACAGTGAGATCCTTTCTCAAGCTGAACCAAGAGAAGTCAAGCCAAGCAAGCCAAACATTCAGACTCGATTGCAGAGAGCGCAACTCCAGTGGGTTGGCCACATTGTTCAAATGCCAAACGCAGGTTTACCTAAAAGACTATTTTATGAGAACTGACACAAGGCAAGTGCTCACAGAGAAGTCAAAAGAAGTGATACAATGTTACTCTAAAGGTCTCTCTGGAGAACTTTGGTGTCTATTATGACACATGGGAGACATGGCACAGGACTATTCAATTGGCATGCCCACAACAAAGAAGGTGCTGTGCTCTATGAGGCAAGCAGAACTGCAGTAGCTCAAAAACAGAAAATGGGCAGATTTAGAGACATTTCCATCCCAAATGTTCTCATTGACTATTTGTATCCAACCTGTGATAGAGCCTTCTGAGCTTGCAGTGGTCTGATCAGCCACCGTCAGACAGTGACCCTGACATGCTGATTTCATTTTGGTCCTCTTGAGAAAGAGGGACAACAACCAATCAACCAATCAACTACATAAGCAAAATTCAATTTCTCTATAGTATCTTATGATTCTTTTGAATTGAACTTATAGTAATTAACTGACACATTAACCCCCTTATTCTTGAGACTGGTATATTAGCTTCATTGCCTTTTTCCCTAAGGCAATCCTATGTCACTATGATCTTATACTATCTCTTTTAATCTTTAACTAGACTTTGAGTTAGAAAACACCATGTTAAGTTCCATTACAGAGGCTATTGTTACCTAGGACTGCAAAGAATAAGTTTTGGCTCAATACAAAGGGTTTAAATTCTTTCTTCAAAAATACTTTGCAGAAAAGTTGAAACAAGTTAATGATAAACTAATCCCCAAGATAAAGCATCTTATCTTTCAACTCCTATAAAAATTAAGTTCTCTGCTATCAATGGAAAATGCCAAGTCTTCTGAAGTCTTGTTCTACTTCAGTTTGCTGCCTGACAGCATGAGTGCTGGAGCTAGTTGCAAAAAAAGGAAGTAAGGACAAGTTGTAACAACTAGGACAAATGTGGGTTGGAAACATTTTTTAAATTTTATTTTTAATTGAGGGGGAAAATAAGCATTTCCATAACATAGTACAAGAAAAAAGATGACTGTACACAAAACTGCAAATCTATTATGTATAGCTTGCTATTATTTTCAAATAGACGACAAAATTATCATGTAAATTTCTTTTTTTTTCTTCTCTCCATCCCTTCCACCCTAGAGATGGCTACCATTAAACAGAGGTATATGAATATGCAAAATTATTCTATGCATATTTCTATTTATCAGTTCTTCCTCTGGATGCAGACAGCATCTTTCTTCATTTGTCCTTTATAGCTAATTTGGGCATTTATAATAGACAAAATAACTTATTTGCTCAAAATCGTTCTTAAAACAATATTGCTGATTCAGAGGCTAAACACTCTTGCTTATATCTGCCTGGATCTGGATTGCAGTGTTGGGTAGTGGTCCTGAGGCGTGTGACCAGTGAGCCAGTTTGTGGGGGCTATAGAGACAGTGCCCTCCTAATATCTCCAGGAGCTGTGAAAACCCCAGTGATGTGGGACAAACTTCTTCCCTCTGGAAGCACAGTGCTATTGTGGCAAAGAGCTCAAAAGTTAAGTAATTGAGTGTCAACATGAGCAGGCAAAGGAAGCAAAGCAAGCATGACCATCCAACTTTAGATTCTTTTTTGGGAGACAAAAAGGATCACAGCATGGAAAGGGAGGAAGACCACACAGTCAGAACTCCTGTACCAAAAGCTTCCAAGAAAAATATGAATTGGTTACAGGCCATGGAGGAGCTCAAGAAGGATTTTGAAAATCAAGTAAGAGAAGTGGAGGAAAAAATTGGGAAGAGAAATGAAAAGGATGCAAGAAAATCATGAAAAGACAGTCAACAACCTGATCGAAGAAAATAACACTTTAAAAAATAGACTACCTCAAATGACAAAAGAGGCTCAAAAAGCCAATGAGGAGAAGAATGCCTTAAAAAGCCAAATTTACCAGATGGAAAAAGAATTTAAAAAGCTCACTGAAGAGAATAATTTCTTCAGAATTAGACTGGAGCAAATGAAAGCTAATGACTTTATGAGAAATCAAGATACTATTAAACAGATCCAAACAAATGAAAAAAACAGAAGGCAATGTGAAATACTTCATTGGAAAAACCCCTGACCTGGAAAAGAGATCCAGGAGAGACAATTTAAAAATTATTGGACTACTGAAAGCTATGATCAACAAAAGGACCTAGAAATCATTCTTGAAGAAATTCTCAAGGAAAATTGCCCTGATATTTTAGAACCAGAGAGCAAAATAGAAGTTGAAAGAATTCACCAATCACCTCTTGAAAAACATGCCCAAAAGAAAACTCCTAGGAACATTGTAGCCAGGTTCTGGAGTTCCCAGGTCAAGGAGAAAATATTACAAGCAGCCAAGAAGAAACAATTTGAATATTGTGGAAACACAATCAAGATAACACAGGATCTAGCAGATTTGGCATTAAGGGATTGAAGGGCTTGGAATATGAAATTCTGGAGATCAAAGGAGCCAGGATTAAAAGCAAGAATCACCTACCCAGCAAAACTGAGTATAATGTTTCAGAGGAAAATATGGTCATTCAATAAGGTAGAGGACTTTCAAGCATTCTTGATGAAAAAAGCAGAGCTGAATAGAAAATT
>JAQQSW010022850.1:0-10382 GCA_028646575.1 Pseudocheirus occidentalis
AGGAGAGGAGAGGAGAGGAGAGGAGAGGAGAGGAGAGGAGAGGAGAGGGAAATATATTGAAGAGAGAATGATAACCTATAGAAGTAGCACTGATATAAGATCTTTTAAAAGACTATCTAATTATCTTTGATAATTGAAGCTTTGAGTAGAATATAAGAAAAGTTATTTTAAAATTTAATTTCCTGCTAAGGGGCTGAAATCAGATTAATGTTCTTTTTATACTCACAAATACAAACTTTCTAAACATTTACCATACCTTAGCAATTGCTTAGAGCTTTTCCTTTTTTATTTATTACCTTTACTAATATGTCTTCATATAGAAGGCACATTGAATCATAATCAGCATTTTCCAAACATTGATCTTACAATCTTCTGCATATTTTACTCAGAACAATTAATCATACCTCATGATTAAAGACACAAAAATACATATATATATATAGTAAAAATGTTTAACTATTGGTCAAAGCCTTATAAGTGAAGAAGGGGTTATATGAGATTCATTCACTATCTGTTCATATTTGTTTAAATCCCCAGAATATAAAGCTTTCCCTAGATATCATGTAAGTGATAAGCATTTCTTAAGCACTTAATATATGCCAGGCAGTGTGCTAATTTCTGAAGATACGAATACAAAAAAAAAAAAAAAAGCTAGCCTCTGCCCTCAATGTGTTTACATTCTAATGGGGAAAGACAAAACACAAAAAAGAACTGAAGGGGGAAGAAGGGAGCAAGGCAAATGAAATCCAGAAAATCAAAAGGACAGCTGAAGAGGGATAAAGAGTGGTTGGATTGGACCCTTTCCCAAAATTTAGACCCAGGAAGAAACTTACCAGTGAAAGAAAGGGGTCAAAGTGGAGAGAATTTTCCAGGGTGAGAAGAGTTTGGGGTCTCAGAGAACTCAGAATTCTTGTCCAGTGCTTGTTTCTTCCCCAGTTTTTATCCTGAAGAGTATGATATAAATTTTTATTTTCCCTCCCTTAAATATCCCAGGCCTTCATTTCACCAACCTCCACAACTCTCATGGACTAGAGACTGGTGGCCTTGGGCAAGTAATTTTCTCTCTGAACCTCAGTTTCTTTAAATGTAAAAAAAATAGGTAGAATAGGTGACCTCCAAGGTTTCTTTCAACTCTAAATCTATGGTCCTTTCATCTTATGTGAGTTGAAATATCATTCTGATGGAATCCTAATAAAACTGTACCCAGCCCCAATAATTTAACTTCATTGTAGGCCTGGCCCCACTGAACAGCAGGTCCACTGTACCTACCTAGCCCCCCTGCCAATGTCCTAACTTTTTCATATATGCCTCACTGCTCACTGGAACAACAGGTATGTCCCTGAACACTTAGTTTCCACAGAAACAACATGTGTGTTCCATGTGATGGGAACCCAGCTACTGCCTCTACCTAGTTACTGTCTCCAGACCCATTCCCACAGAAACAGGTATGCTCTTGTACTCAGTCACAGTCACATCATCCATCTAGTCCAAGACAGGACCATAATACCTATCTATCTTAACCAGACAGGACCACATTAGCTAACCAATTGGAGGGCAACATGACCAGAATGTTTAACCACCAAACCATAGATAGGATCCCTCCTCCATTACCTAATCCCTTAACAAACTCCCGATGCCTTTTTAATATTAATCATATTTCTATAGTCTATGTAAATTTCTGTTATGTAATTGCATCTTTACACTATAAAAATCTATCTTGCTTTCTCTGAAGTTGCTAGTTCCTCCTGGAATTTAGCCCACATCATGAGAGGCATCAATCTCAATAAATGCCTATACTTGGATTAGAGGTGGTCTGACTCTGAATTCTTTGAGATAGTTTCACCACAACATATCATGAAACACCAACAGTTTCTGGGTAGACAGAGGCCCCACCACAACAACTCTACTTCAGTCATTCAAGAGGAAAAGACAGTGAAATCTTAAATCTCATTATCTATAACCATTCTCCCTCCATGGACTGAAATTCTCTTCTCTAATCCTAATCCCCTCTCCTTCCTTCCAAAGTTTGATTCCCTCCTGAACTTCACTACATTTCCGTGACACTGCTCTTTCCAGGCTCTTTTCCTACCTGTCTTACAACTAATCATTGCTGGATCTTCATACATGTCTTATCTTCTATGTGGAAGTATACCCCAGGGTTTTGTCCTAGTCCCCCTTCTCTTCTTTTTCTGTGCCCCCTATATATACTTTGTCTCTCAGCAATTTCATCATTTCCCATATGCCCAGTTATCATTACTCTCCTAATGATGCCCAAAATTATATATCCAGATTTCGTCTGTCTCCAAACTGTAGTCCCAGATTAAAAAAGATGTACTAGAAATATATACCTGGACGTTCCATGGGTATATCAAAATCAATATGTCCAAAATTCAACTTGGCATTTAAGTGTTGGAGATACAAATACAAGCAAAAAGTCAGATAGTCCATGGCCTCAAGAAGGTTACATTCTAAGGGGGAAAGAAAACATAAAACAGAGCGCTGAAAATGTGTGAATGATGGAGGGAAAATCATAGATGATATTATTATCCTCACTGTCCCCCTAAAAAAATAAAAGCAGAGAGGATATTTTAAACTACTGATTCACATGCCTACTTTCTTCATCTTTGTAAGATTTCTTAGTCAATTACCAAGTAATTATTAATTATGAGATAGAAACTAGGTGCAATGTTAGTTCTTGTCCTCAAGGAGTTGACATTCTGTTGGGTGAGATGTATAAATGTAAACATATGAAAAATAAATAAATGGTAATTTGGTGTGAGAAACACCAGTACTAACTTAAGGGAATCGGGAAAGGTCTCCTGTAAAAGGTGATATTTAAGGTGAGATTTGGAGAGAGCTCTGGATTCGAAGAGGCACAGAGGTGAGGAGGAGCTGTATTCCAAGTACGGAGGTCAGCAAAGTCATGGAGAAAACAAATGGAATGTCACGTATGGAGAACAGGAAAAAGAGATCAATTTGGCTGGACTGTGGCACTCAGGAAGGGAAATCACAGAGAAGAAGAAGCCTGGAAAGGTGAGTTGGAGCCAGCTGTGACTCTTGAACCCTGGATTTGGAGTCAAATGACCTAGATTCAAATCACAAATTTGTATAGAGGTCACCGGCATGACTGTGTAAGTCACACATTCAGGTAATCTGTTTTCTCATCTGTAAAATGAAGGGATTGTATTACGTGAACTGTTAGGTACTTACAGTCCTAAATCTATGATGTTATGAACTGAACTTACAGCAAGCTCCTGACACCTTCATAGTCTTTTCTAACTACAAGTTTCCATGACATCAGAGAAGCCCTTTAAAGTACAGATCATGATGATACTCAAAAGGGATTGATGATGAGTGTTGATTTAACAGTTTTTTTTACTTTGATGCTTCATAGATTTAGAGAAGGAAATGAATGTAGAGATCATCTATTTCCAACCTCTCATTTTACAGATGAGGAAACTGAGGCTCTGAGATATTCATTGACTTGCCCAGGTCTCTTACTCCAAATCCATCATTCTTTGCACATCATGCCACACTGCAAACCCCAAGAAATTTCCCATTCTTCTTCAAGCTAGGAACCAAGCAGGACCTGACTTTTTCTACTGTATTTGACCTGATCCAGTTGGGTTGAGGTATTTTTGAGAACAGTAAGCCCTAACCACCCACCCCAGTTACACTCAAGAAAAAGCCAATCAGTTAAATTAAAGGAAGAAGGGGTTTCACATGAAGAAGGAAAAAACTGTGGAGTTCTTGCCCTCAAGTACCTTACATTCTAAAAGAGGTAAATAATAGTATAAATATCTAGAAGGTGAAGAAATATACACAGCTGTGCAAACATTGACTATGAATAGGAATTCAATGCCTTAGATAAATAGTCGCGTCCACATTATGAGCAAGCAAGTAAACAAGTGCATTTAAGATGACAAAGAATTAAGTCATTGAAGTTGTATAATGAAATTAGACAGAATCAATAGGCAAATCAGTCAATAGGCAAGTAGTTATTTGGAATAGGTTTCATGAACTGAATCTCAAGGGTTTGAATGGTGGAATAGAAAAGGGTAAGTGAGCAAAAGGAAGAGGGCACAAGATGAAGTGTGAAAGGCTCCTTAGAGACTAAAGAAGTTTGATTCAGAAAAAAAAATTAGAAAAACTAGTCAGTCTGTCTTAAACAAATGGAGAAGACTAAAGGTAAAAAGACAAAGAAGAAAAGACATTCCATGTTAATAACAATTCACATCCACGTAGTGCTTTTCTAGCCCAGTAGAACTTTCTAGCCCAGTAGAAATCCCTGTGTTCTGCTATCATGGAATCTTAAAATTCATTTTGGTATGACTTATGATAGAAAATGTTATCCACATCAAGAGAAAGAACTATGGAATCTGAATGCAGATCAAAGCATACTATTTTCTCTTTTTAAAATTTTTTTCCTGTCTCCTGGTTTTTCCCTTTTGTTTTGATTCTTCTTTCACAACATGACTAATGTGGAAGCATGTTTAATATAATTGTACATGTATAGCCTGTATCAGATTACATACCATCTCGAGGAGGAGGGAGAGGAAAAAATAGAACTCAAAATCTTATAAAAGTGAATGTTGAAAATTATTTTTACATGTAATTGGAAAAAAATAGAATACTATTAAGGGGGAATGGGGTGGGGGAGGTAAACAACAAGTAATTGTTGACCTAAAATAAACTCATGATTTGTTCATGAAAAAAAATTATTTTGGCTATGATTAAGACTACACAGTCTTAATTTTTTTGCATATCATGGACCACTCTGACAATCTGGTGAAGTCAAATACTCCACAATTGAAGAGAATACTAAACTTAGTGGAAGTAAAGATGTAATTTTCCCATTCAAATTCATAGATACATTTTCTCCCTCCTCCCACCCCTCCAAAAACAGATCTGCCCATGGCTTGGGTCCATGAGTCTAGGTAAATATCTTGGTTCTAATCCAATCTTCTACTCCAAGAGTCATAGGATCATAGAGTTAGAGTTAGAAGAAAACTTAAAGGTTATTTAATCCAACTTCTTCATTTTACAAATAAAGGAACTGAGTCTAGAGAAGCCATCACAGCTAAGATCATAGGTCTACAGATGGAAGGGACTTCAGAACTCATCTAATCATCTCAAGTCAACAAGCTGTAAACTTTGGTTAGTGTTAGTGTTTGCTATGTGCCAGGTCTCTTCCCTGTACACATGTGGAAACTCAGGCCCATTGAGGTTAAATGGCTTGTCCAAAGTCACACAACTAGTAAGTTGCAGAGCTGAGATTTGAATAGGTCCACTGACACCAGACTCAGCATTTTTCCCAAGGTTCCATGTTGTATTTGTGCTCAGGTGGAAGGTCTCCAGTGTTGGGATCCTCCATAGCATCACTAAATGCTAAATGACTCTGGTTATTTAGACAATTCTTCCTTACATGGAGCAGTGGTCTACGATCAGAAATAATCAAACTTGCTATTGTGGGCAGTGTAACCACAAAACTTCCCAGTGGAGCAAAAGTCAGATTAAAATATAATTGGTAAATACTTAACAAAACAAATAAATATACAATGAAATGTTGATAATGTTAATTTGTAGTTTTCTAAATTGGTATGCCACTAGCAGGGTTTAAGGGCCTCCATTTCTATTTGAGTTTGACACCTCTGGTTTATTTCTCTGTAGTTTCCATCCATCATTCTATCCTTAGGGAGGCAATACAAAATAAAAATCCCATTTCCACATGACAAGCCTTCAGATATTTGAAGAGAATTACAATATTGCTTCTAAGTGTTATCTTCTTCAAGCTTGACATCCTCATTTCTTTCAACCAATTCTAATATAACTTATTTACATCCACATTGTATTCCACCCATTGCCCAGCTCCCCTTTCTCCCATGAGGGAACTATAAATTGCTTAAGGTGAGAAATTGTGTCATTTTTCAATTTTTTTCTTCCCAGTATCAAGTAAACCACCTTATACTTAGTAGATATTTACTATTTATTAAATTTGATTTTGAGTTTTCAGACTCTTCACTTTCCCATTACCCTCTTTAGTTCCAGCAGCAAAGGTGCAGATAAATGAGAAAGGGCCTTAATTAATAAAGTAGAATTATGCTATCTACACTATGCTGTGCTATCTATTGACTTGGGTCAAACCAAACCATCATTAATTGACACCTCCCTCCACTGCTCCCTACAAAGTATCAGCTTACCTAACCTGTGCTAAAATTCCTCCCAAATTTGAAATACTTCTCTGACCTCCATTTCATTGCCTCTGCCTAGACCTTTGGATTTGTTTATGCTGGTGAAGTTTTGATTTGATCCTAAAAGACATTCTGATTATCCTTTTGGATTGTGGTTTGAACCATCCTCTTGTTGGTCCCTTTCCTTTATTCCCTAACCAGACTTGTTCTCTCTCTTAGGGCCTGTTAATTGTCCTTCTTAGTCCCTGACACAAGTCAAGCACTGCCCTCACTGGGAGCAGAGACCCAATGACACTCTTCTAGTCACAACCTAACTGGTTAATGTCCCTCCTTAAATGTGACACCCAGAAATGAAAATAATATTCCAAATATATTTTGATCAATGTGGGCTACAATAGAATTGTTGCTTCCCCAACTTTAGATATCATATTTTTAGATAAGGAATTTGGTCTTTGATGAGGACTCCAGCTCAGAAAGCTCATTATGTAATAATAAGGTGTTAACATGGTGCTAAATTAACTGAAAAATGTAGCCACACCTCATTAGATGAGTAAAAATTAGACATGCCTTTGCATGGCTTTAAATAACTAAGTTCTGGGCAAATTTGGTTGCTTGAGTGCATCCAAGCCGGAGGTAGAAGTAGAAGAGAAACACAGCCCTTTAAAAGGATTCTCTTTTGTTGGGAAAGAAAAAAAACTTTTTTCTGCAAACCTCAACCATCCAGAACAGGTCACTTTTAAATGGAACTACTCAACCACTAGGAGAGTCAATAAAAGAGTCAGTTATATATTCAAAAGAAAGATAGATTTTGGCAATCAAGGGTCTAGCTATGGAGAAGATTGTATGAGGAGAGAAAGAACTTCCAGGCCCTGCAGTTCTGAAGTTTAGCTGCCTTGACACATGTTGCCTGTGTTAGTACCTCACTCCCGCTGAACCCTGTGCCTACTATTATTCCCTTAACTCTATGTATATTTGTGGGAAAACGTGTCCCAAGGGTCATATTAGGCTAGGTTTTGGTAGGGTAGACAGATATATTGAAGCTACTCTTTTTATTATGCCAGCTTACTAATGCCTTTGCTAAGAGCTAATTGTGATCACTGGGTTAATGGAAAACACTGTTGGAGGCTCATGAACCTCTTAGTGTTAGAAGTGAAGGCAATAGGATTATCCCTAGAACCAGAGGTAGCAGCTATCCTCTGAGGATCCAATTTGGGAGCACTGCCACTGGAAGTATCACAAAGGGGATGCTACTTCACTTTGACTGGGAGAAGTTCCCTGAGAAACTTGAGGAACTTTGTTCTCTGAATTGTCTATGGAAAAGGTGTCAAATATATAACCTGACCAGAGTGGGCCCAAAACAGATTAAGAAGTAATTGGGAAATGTTTAATGAAATAAATAAGAACATGATAGAACACAGATAATGTTAATGTGCAGTTTTCTTTGTAATATTTTGCTTAGATCCTCACATATGACTTCCTAGCCTATTTCTATTTGAGTTTGACACCTCTGATCTATTGGGGATGAGGCAGCTGGGTGGTACAGTAGGTAGAGCACTGGGCTTGAAATCAGGAAAATTTGAGTTCAAATCTTACTGTGTAACCCTGGGCAAGTCACTTAACCAGTATTTATCCCATATGAAAAATGGGAATGACAATAATACTTCTTTCTGAGGTTTGTTATGAGAATCAAATGAGATAATATTTGTAAAGTACTTAGCACTGTGCTTGGCACATAGTAGGTGCTTAATAAGTGCTTGCCCCGCTCCTTGATTTCCCCTGAAGGTTTTATATATTCAATATACATTGTTGCATTGAATGCCTGTACAGAAGCTGAGGATTCACACTTACATCTGTGGAGACCTAGATATGAGATACATTTGAGTTGTATGCTCAGTTTCATAGGAGCTGAGTCTAGGTAGGAGGACAAAATGAGCCAAAGAAAAAATTATTTAGGACTTTCTCCATTTCCCCATCTGGACTAAATGTGACCATCGCTTGATGTTATCTCAGGGACTAAGGTTCTAGATCATGGATTATATCTTGGAGGCTCATCCAGCTTTGGAACTAATCTATTTGTTCTAATAAGGCATGTGTGAATCAAGAGAAAGCCCTAAAAATTAAATCACAAGAGTATGTCTTTGAAGTTCATCTCAGATCTTCAAGGGCTATAAGTCAATAGGAAAGTGGTTAATTAATGCTTTGGCCATACTCTCTTCACGCTCCTACCCAATACCATTTGGGGAGTTAGATTTTCTCGTTTTATTTTGCCTTCTTTGAATTGTTTTGCATAATGCTGACACATAGTAGAAGATTAATAGATATTTACTGCTAGACTGTTTATATTTTTTTTGCTTTTTTGTGGCATGAGATGGGTTGAAACAGACCCTCTCAAGTACCAAGCAACTTAAAGCCTAGAAGAATCTTGCATGATTATGCCTTATAGGTGAATGTGAGCCTCAGACCCACCCAGCTATGTAAGGGTCAGATCTGGATGCTTGGGATACAAATACTAAAATGAAACAGATCCTGCCCTCAATAAGCTTCCTTGAATAAAAGAGATCTCTCCCTCCTCTGAATCTATCTTGTGGTGTTTATTGTATGCTTTGGGAGAAGAATAAGTCCATCTGGTTACACTCAAGAAAAATAACTAACCGATTAAATTAGAGAAGATAATATAATAATGATGGTGGTGATGGTGATAAAAGAATGAGGCATACATACAACTGTGTAAACATTTAAAGTTAAGTGGTACAGTGAATAAAGTGCCAGGCCTGGAGTTTGGAAGTCCTAAATTCAAATCTAGCTTTAGACACTTACTAGCTATCACTTAAACATTGTTTACCTCTATTTTCTTATCTGTAAAACAGATATAGCACCTACCTTCAAAGTTTCTTAGAAGGATCAAATTATGTAATAATTGTAAAGCACTTGGCACAGTGCCAGGCACATAGGTAACTGTATATAAATCTTTTATTATTTATTTTTATAAACATATAATGTAAATAAAAATCCAATAAATTAATTAAACTGGCATATTTGTAGCATTTGCAAACAAGTAAACAAGTGCATTTAAGGTAACAGAAAGAGTAATCACAGGAATAGCTCTATTAGAACTAATAGAATCAAAGGGAATCACCAGCTCAATTAATAATGTACTTTTATCCTACACCCCCTCCCTCATTGTAACTATCCCAACGTTAGAAACCTCTTTTTCTCCTTGGTAGCATACACAGTGAGTAACTCAAAAATAGTAAACATTCCGTATATGTTAGTTAAGTGGAAAAAAACCTCTGAGTCCCACCCCTCAAATTAAAAAAAAACCAACACTGTAGTACCACTTCAAATCTATCAGAGTGACTAATATGATCACAAAAAGAAAAATGATGATGTTGGAGGAGATGCAGGAAAAGTGGGATATGGGTTGGTGGAGTTATGAACTGATCCAACCTTTCTGCAGAGCAACTTGGAACTATGCCCAAAGAGTTATAAAACTGCATACCCTTTAATCCAGCAATACCACTGCTAGGTCTCTATCCCAAAGATGTTTTTTTTAAAGGGAAAAGGACCTATTTGTAGAAAAATATTTATAGCAGCTCCTTTTGAGGAGGCTAAGAACTGGAAATCAAAGGAATACTCATCAGTTGGGCAATGGCTAAACAAACTGTGGTATATGATTGTAATGGAATATTATTGTGCTATAAGAAATGACAAGCAGGATGAGTTAAGAAAAACCTGGAAAGACTTACATGTATTGATGCATAGTGAAGTGAACAGAACCAGGAGAATGTTGCACACAGTAACAGTAGTATTGTTCAATGAAGAATTGTGAATGACTTAGCTATTTTCAGCAATACAATGATTCAAGACAATCCCAAAGCATACCATCCATCTCCAAAGATAGAACTGATATTAATTGAATACAGACAGAAACATGATATTTCTTTCTTTTTTTTCTTTTATTAGGGTCTTGTAAAAAATTACTAACATGGAAATGTTTTATATAATTGCACATGCATAAGCTATATCTGATTGCTTACAATCTCAGAGAGGCAAAGGGGAGAAAGGGAGGGAGGAATAGAATTTGTTACTCAAAATTTTTAGAGACTTCCAGGGGTGGAGCCAAGATGGCGGTGTAGAAGCAACAGCTTCCCACAGCTCCCACACAGCCACCCTAAACACCCATAAAAATAT
>JAQQSW010022851.1:0-10382 GCA_028646575.1 Pseudocheirus occidentalis
GTAACTGAGAGAATCTGAAGGTCCTCCTGGTTCTCTCCTTATATACAGTGTAGCTCCTCACTGTTCAGCCCGTTCCTGTTAAGGTGTGAACTACTCCCAAGGAGTTAACTGGAAGTAAGGAGCTAAGCCTTTACTAGGTGCTAAGTTCCTTTACTAGGTGCCAATAGAAAGGGGCATGGAAGATCTTCTGATTTCATTAACATTACAGATGTGAATCAGAAAGTAGGCCAAAAAATAATTTAATTTTAAGTTTAAATTTTTAAGGAAATTTTTATTATATTTTTTAAATTAAGGTAAGTTTTTTTAGTTTAATCAATGACTGAATGAAAGAATAAATGGTGGAATAAAAGCATTTGTTAAGCACCTACTTAAAAAAGAGTAAGAAACTTTTTGAAAGGTTGGTTCTTTTTCTTAATAATGGCAAAAGTGTTATTTAAGGAAGATTAGTCTGTCAGTTAAGTCCAGTCCAAGATCTCAAGGAAGAGAAATATTGCCCTATTTCATGACACAGTAAAAAGAGTTTTGTAATCAAAAGACCTGGATTCCCAGTTTTGGCACTCACTATATGCATAACCTTGAAAAAATCTCCAATTTATTTCTTTAAGTTTTAGTTTCATTAAAATGAGAAGATTAAACCAAATGACCTTTAGATCCTAAATATATACACAGGGTTTATTGGTAATATACAAGCCACTAATGGTGTGACCAAATAGAATATAAAGATACATACGCTAATCAGCTTTGCTAGCTGTACAAGCAAAGCAACATAGGGCAAGCCCAAGCGGCAACAACTGTTCTCTAGTTGCTACATATTCCTATTTCCACTCATACGCATGCCTGGTCAAGGTGGCCAGACATCCTGCATTAGACAAGACAGTCTTAGATTTTTGTTTCCTGTCCCACTTGGAAATGTGTAAGCCCAATGTTCTTCATGGATATATATTGTCCTTCCTTTGACTTCTGTGTCTTCTTTACCCTCTCTTTCCAACTCTCTTCTTCAATTTAGTAAGTATTTACTAAGTGCCTAGTATTGTGCTAAACACCAGTAACACAAAGACAAAATTGTCACACCCTCCCCCAAAAGTCCCTGCCATTAATAGGAATTAATGAGGGAATTAAGACACATGGCTAAATAACTGCAAAATCTGTACAGAATCACAAAGAAGAGCACTAGTGTCTGGAAGGATTAGAAAAAGACCTTTCTAAGAAGGTGACATTTTAAATGGGAGACAGATTATGATAGGCTTTAAATGCCAAACAGAGGAGTGCATATTTTATTCCAGAGTGAAGAGGGAACAAAAGAAGCTTCTTAAGCAGGACAGTGACATAGTCATATCTGTGCTTTAGAAATATCCATTTAGAAAAAAAATTAAATTAAAAAAAAGAAATATCCATTTGGGGGGACAGCTAGGTGGCACAGTGAATAGAGCACCAACAATGGAGTCAGGAGGACCTGAGTTCAAATCTGACCTCAGACACTTAACACATACTGGCCATGTGACTTTGGGCAAGTCACTTAACCCCAAATACCCTGCCTTCCCCCCTCCAAAAAGAAAAAAAGAGTGAATAACTATTTGGTGGTATGCAGAGGATGAAGGGAGGAAACTAGGGAAGAGCAATTAAGAGGTTCTACCTTATTCATGACAGTAGTTCACTATACTGGGATATACAGATGGAGGCTGCCCAAAGAGAAGCAATGTCCAAAATGGTGTAGACTTCTCCAGAAGGAAGGATTCCATGTATGATAACATTTTCCAGCCTCAGCAGAGTCTTATTCTCCTCTGACTCTCTGGTCATATCCAGGAAGTTCTCTAGTTTCTTCCCTATCTCCTGTATTGGTGTATCTGAAATCACGTTATTTCAGTAAAGTATTGACTTATAGTATGCCTTTATAAATCATTTCACAGAATCTACTGGTCACTACATAGTCCCTCAGTAGAATTACTATACATGATGGATAGCCTGTGTGGCTATTTTGTAGCACTAGGGGGAGCAGGAGTCTCACCTCTGCCAGAGAACCATGGTACCATTCAGGCTGATTCAGGGGAACTATTCCACAACAAAGTCTGGGGGAAAAGAAAAGTATATCTCTGTACAAGACTTTCTGATGATTTTAAAGGTTCTGTCTTTATTGATTTTTTTAGAAATATCTTGTTCCCCTTCATAATCATTCCTCTTCTCTTTCTCCCCTCCCCCCTAATATCTGTTTAATTATTCTATTTAAGAGCAAAGAATTCTTAATTTTCCTTTGCATTTTTCCCTTCCCAAACTTACTGTTTTCGTTGCTGTTTGTACTTCGCTTTGTCTTGACTTGTAGGTGAATTGGATTTAAGTGAGGCAGAGTTGCACAAATTGGTCATTGTCACTCTCAATGACTTGATAAGATGTGATCAATGTCAGTGTTCAGAAACAGTTACTTAGGGACATTTCCATATTGCTGAGCTTTGTTTACCCAACTTCCACAGCATACTGACCCTCACTCACTTTGTGTTTGCATCTGCAACAGAAAATCATTAACAATTTTACTAAAGACCATTTAGAATCACCTATTCTCTATGAATCATTGGCTTATACGTGGTTTCACTGAACTTTCTACAGAACTGAATGTTCCATTGAAATAATTTCCTGTGAGTTTATTAGGAAATTTTGTGGTTTTTAAAAATGAAATATAACAAGATTTTAAAAACAGAGAAAAAATAACATCATCATAACTAGGAAATTTTCTGCATGTGACAAGGAGGGAGATATGATAAGGAAGGGCTGGGGAAGAGGGGGATATACCTGGATTCCATTCAAAGTGGAAAGTGAAGGTATCATGAGAAAATCTATGCTGCTGAAGAACTAACTTCCACTTGAAAGAGAGAGGGGCTATGGCTGGCCAGGAACTAGAGATATGGCTATTGGAGAAGGCAAAGCATGCTCTGGGATGGTATTGTTGGTACCCTAAAAATTTTGGCCCTCTTGGGCACCCAACCCAGCTATGGCTCTGTTAAGTACTATCTTCATGCATTTTATTCAGGAGCACAGTAAAATACTTTGAGACCACAAGAATGTGATCTATAATTCTTTTTAAATATAATGGGACCCTTTTTCATCTATCTTACAAAAATATGGTTTCTCATTTTTTTTCCCTTTGTGACCAGCCATATGGTATTGTATCATGTCAAAGAAAATTGTAAACTCTGAATTTGAGGCTAAAACCTGACATAGACAATTTTATTAATTAAATTATTATAATTCCAAGTACAGTCATTCTGCTTAGAGAGAAAAGAGAATGTGCACAGCAAGAATATACCAAAGGTGGAACTTGAATCCAGGCCTTTCTGATTCCAAGGTTAGCTTTCTATATACTATACCATACTACCCCTCAGCATTAATATTTGCTCAATAGAGAAGGGAAGTATTCTACACAAGCAACAAAATACAAATTCCTGTCTTCATAACACATCTCCTTCTCTCCCTCCAAAAGGGAATCTGCTTTAAGAGAGGGAAAAGTCCTATCTCTTAACCAGAAACCATAACCACTAAGGGTGAGAGGATTTACTATTTCTATAACTAGGTCTATCCTTGAGTCCGCAGACTCAAATAAAAAGAGGATAATCAACACAAGTACTAAATTCAGTTGTAAACTCCTTCTCCAGGACAAAGCAGCAGAAGTTATCATTAGTCCAAAGGTCAAACCACTTCTGTTAGCAATGAAATTCTGTCACTTTAACTTAAATTGGATTTTAACTAGAAGGTTTGTGTTTCCCTCATTAAGTTCTCCCAGATGACATTTACTTTCATAAAATTCATTTACATATGTGTTCAGTATAAATTAGTGTCAAATAGGTAAACCCAAATCTCACCAGGCCATCTTCTGGAATATTGAGGTCGTCAACAGAATTAAATCATCCCAAAAGAAACCTCTCAGAACTTTTGGCAAGCATTGGATCTCGGTTCTGTAAGGGGAAATGAAAAGGGGAAATACAGCACTAGAAATATTCTGCAAGGTAGGCAAAAAGTCTCTTTGCAGAAAAATTATAGAACAGCACCTGCCATTTTCAGCACATTGCTTTAACCATGTCCAGAGAAATAACTAGGGCAAGACAATTAGAACTTTGCCCCTGGGCACTGAAATTTAGAGGCTAAAAAAAATTTAAATGAGGGTTGTAAAGATTGTGCAATGCTAGAATGTGTTGCATTTACATTTTGACAATGCTTCTACAGCACTGAAACTAGTTAGCAGAAGTAATCTGATCCAGCGGTTCTCAACCTGTGGCTTATGTTCAATTTGTAACAATGAAAATGCATCCTGCATATCAGATATTTACATTACAAATCATAACAGTAGCAAAATTACAGTTACGAAGTAGCAATAAAAATAATTCTGTGGTTGGGGGGTCACCACAACATGAGGAACCATATTAAAGGGTCGTGGCATTAGGAAGATTGAGAACCACTGTTAAGAAGCTATTAGATGGTGTTTTCATCTCATCAGTGGCTGCACACCATGTGAGTTTCTCCACAGCCTAGATCCGTCTTGCTCCTTCCCTGACGGCCTCTTTAGTAGCATCCTCCTTTTATATCAGGATCTGTCTTCATAGAGTCAATGTCCTAGATCTCTCCCCTCATTGGCAAGCGTCCTTGGGTCTTCCCCCTAAGGCATCAGAGTATCCCCCACTATTACTGATGACCATTCAAGGCAAATTTTGTGCTTCTTGCCCCAGGAGTCAAAATTACTCCTTACGTCTCTCTTCAGGCCTGCATTCTCCTAGACATTTTCTTTCATGATAAAAACAAAGTTTTATAGTATCAGGTTCTTTTTTCACACTAGTCATGTTGTATATAAAAAAATAGAACAAATGGGAAGAACCATGAGAAAGAAAAAACAAAACAAAAAAAGAGAACAAATAGTATGCTTCAATCTGTATTCAGGTTCCATAGTTCTTTCTCTGGATGTGGATGGCATTTTCCATCATGAGCCTTTTGGAGTTGTTTTAAGTCCTTACATTGCTGAGAAGTCTATCAAAGTCAGTCATTGCACAATAGGGTTGTTACTGTGTACAATGTTTTCCTGGTTCTGCTCAGTTTAGTCAGCATCAGTTCATATAAGACTTTCCAGGTTTTTCTGAAGTCCACCTGTTCATCATTTATTACAACACAATAGTATTCCATTACATTCATATACCACAGCTTGTTTACTTATTCCCCAATTAATGGGCATCCACTTGATTTCCAATTCTTTGTCTCCACAAAAAGAGCTGTTAAAATGTACGTATAGGCTGTTTTCCCATTTTTATGATCTCTTTGGGATACAGGTCTAGAAGTGGTATTGTAGGGTAAAGGGTATGCACACTTTTAGAGCCCTTAGGTCATAGTTCCAAATTGCTCTCCAGAACCGTTGGATTAGTTCACAATTCTACCAACAATGAATTAATGTTTCAATTTTCCTACATCACCATTTATAAATTTTCTATTTTATCATCTTAACCAATCTGACAGGTGTGATGTGGTACCTCAGAGTGGTTTTGACTTTCATCTCTCTAAGCAATAGTGATTTAGAGCATTTTTTTCATTACTATAGATTAGCTTTAATTTCTTCCTCTGAAAATTGCCTGTACATACCATTTGACTATTTATCAATTGGGGAATGACTAGTATTCTTATAAATTAGACACAGTTCTCTATGTATTTTAGAAATGAGACCTTTATCAGAGACACTTGTGGTAAAAATTCTCTCCCATTTTTCTGCTTCCCTCCTAATCTTGGTTACAGTGGCTTTGTACAAAAACTTTTCAATTTTATGTAATCAAAATTATCCATTTTGCATTTCATGATGCTCTCTGTCTTTTGTTTTGTCATAAATTCCTCCATTCTCCATAAATCTGACAGATAAATTATTACTTGCTCTCCGAATTTGCTTACAAAATCAGCCTTTATACGTAAATCGTGTACCCATTTGGACTTTATCTTGATTGTTGGTGTAGGACATTGGTCTATGCCTAGTTTCTGCCATACTTTTTTCCAGTTTTCCTAGCATATTTTTGCCAAATAATGAGTTCTTATCGCAGAAGCTGGGGTCTTTGGGTTTACAAACAGTAGAGTACTATAGTCATTGACTACTGTGTCTTGTGTACTTAAATCTATGGATCTGATCTGCCGCTCTATTTCTTAGGCAGGACAAATAGTTTTGGTGATTGCTGCTTTACAATACTATTTAAGATCTGATATAGTTGGCCACCTTCCCTAGTATTTCTTTTCATTAATTCCCTTGATATTCTGGACTTTTTGTTTTTCCAGATGAATTTTGATATTATTTTTTTTCTAGCTCTATAAAATAATTTTTGGTAGTTTGATTGGTATGGCACTGAATAAGTAAATTAATTTAAATATAATTGTCATTTTATTATATTAGTTCAACCTACCCATGAGCAATTGATATTTTTCCAATTGTTTAGATCTGACATTATTTGTGTGAAAAGTGTTTTGTAATTGTGTTCATTTAGTTCCTGGGTTTGTTTTGGTAGGTAAACTCCCAAACATTTTGTGTCTACAGTAACTTTAAATGGAATTTCTCTTTCTTGCTGTTGGACTTTGTTAGTAATATATAGCTACAACTTTGCTAAAGTTCTTTATTATTTCATGTAGTGTTTTACTCGATTCTCTAGAATTCTTTAAGTATATAATCATATCATCTGCAAAGAGGGATAGCATAGTTTCTTCTTTGCATATTACAATTCTTTCTATTTCTTTATCTTCTCTTATTGCTAAAGGTAATGTTTCTAGTACTACTTTGAATAACAGTGGTGATAATAGACATCCTTGTTGCACACCCAGTCTTACTGGAAATGCTTCTAGCTTATCTCCATTACATATAATGTTTGCTGATGGTTTTAGGTAGATGTCACTTATCATTCTAAGGAAGGCTCCATTTATTCCTATGCTCTCCAGTGTTTTGGTTGTTGTATTTTGCCAAAAGAGTTTTCTGCATTTATCAAGATAATCATATGGTTTCTGCTTGTTTTGTTGCTGATATGATCAATTATGTTGATAGTTTTACTAATATTGAATTAGCCTTTCATTCCTGGTATAAATTCTACATAATTATAGTGAATTATTCTCATAATAAATTACTGTAATCTTTTTGCTAATATTCTATTTAAAATTTTTGCATCTATATTAATTATGGAAATTGTACCACAATTTTCTTTTCCTGCTTTGCCTCTTCCCAGTTTAGATATCAGTAGCATATTTGTATCATACAAAGAAATTGGTAAGATTCCACCTATTTTCCCAAATAATCTATATAGTAGTGGAATTAATTTATCTTTAAATGTTTGACAGAATTTGCTAATGGATCCATTTGGTCCTGGAGATTTTTTCCTAGGGGGTCCAATGATGGCTTTTCAATTTCTTTTTCTGAGATGGGATTACTTAAGTAATTTACTTACTGAAGGGAGCCAAAACACCTGATCCAGGAATCAGGCTGGTCCTAGATAAGTTAGCTCTGGGTTTTCTGGTGATGTGACCAGCCCCTACTGCCTAGTCTTGGTCTTCTCAATGATGCAGCTATAAATCAGAGCCTGGCTGATACCTGAGATCCAGGGCTGTGCCCTGTTCTGGGATTCTAACCAGAAGGTATTAGCTCACCCATACATTTTAGATAATATTTTATGGCTTGGAATCAGCAAGGACATTGATAACCATCAAGGCCTATTTGACATCACCTTCTGGCATCTTGAAACTGAACAAATCAGTATAAGAAAACTAAGTGAGTTATAATTACCTTCTTCATTTGATTACTCTATAAAAACCTTGCTTATTGTATCCATAAATGGATTGCAATGATGAATCTTGCCTGGACCGTGATTCCCATACTTCCACAGTCTTGCCCATCATTGCAGAGTTAGCACAAGAAATCACTTAGTGTTGACCCTACAGCTTCCTCTTCATTTAATCTGGGAAAGTTATATTTTTGTAAATATTCATCCATTTCACTAAGATTGTCAAATTTGTGTGCATACAATTGGGCAAAATAATTCCTAATTATTGATTTAATTTCCTCTTCATTGGAGGTAGATTCAGTCTTTTCATTTTTGATACTCAAAATTTGGTTTAGTTCTTTCTTTTTTTTATCATATTGATTAAAGGTTTATCAATTTTATTGGCTTTTTCATAAAACCAGCTCTTAGTTTTATTTATTAGTTCTATACTTTTCTTACTTTCAATTTTATTAATCTCTCCTTTGGTTTTCATTATTTCTAATTTAGTATTTAATTGGGGATTTTCAATTTGTTCTTTTTCTAGCTTTTTCAATTTTGTTGATCTCCATTTTCTATAATTTATTCATGTATGCATTCAGGGGTATAAAGCTTCCCCTAAGAACTGTCTTTGCTGCAACCCATAAGTTTTGGTATGATGTCTTATTATTTTCATTCTCTTGAATGAAGTTTCTGATTGTTTCTATAATTTTTTGTTTGGCCCACTTTAGGATTAAATTATTTCATTTCTAATTAGTGTTTTGTCTATCTATCCATGGCCCTTTATTGCATATAATTTTTATTGCATCATGATCTGAGAATAATGTATTTAACACTTCTGCCTTTCTGCACTGAATTGTGAAGTTTTTATGCCCTAGTACATGGTCGATTTTTGTTTATGTGCATGTACCGCTGAGAAGAAGGTATATTCCTTTTTATCCCCATTCAGTTTGCTCCAGAGATCTATCATGTCCAGCCTCTCTAAAATTCTATTTGCATCCTTAACTTCTTTCTTGTTTATTTTGAGGTTAGATTTATCACATTCAGAGAGGGGGAGATTGAGGTCCCCCACTAGTATAGTTTTTCTATCTATTTCTTCCTCTAATTCCCTTGACTTTTCCTCTAGGAATTTGGATGCTATACTGCTTGGTGCATATATGTTAAGTAATGATATTGCTTCATTCTCAATGGTGCCTTTTAGCAAGATGAAGTTTCCTTCCTTATCTGTTTTAATTAGATCTATTTTTGCTTTTGCTTTATCTGAGATAAGGATTGCTACCCCTGCTTTTTCCACTTTAGCTGATACCCTGTGTGTATCCCCTTTTTCATATGTGTTTCTTGTAGACAGCATATTGTAGGATTGTGGTTTTTAATCCATTCTGTTATCTGCCTCTGTTTTATGGGAGAGTTCATCCCATTCACATTGACAGTTATGATTACTATCTGTGACTTTCCCTCCATCCTATTCCCTCCCCTATTTATATTTTGGTGTCTTCCTTTTCCTTTCCCCTCCTTAAGAGTTTTCCTTTTGACCACTGCCTCCCTCAATATTCTCTCCCTGTGTCACCCCTCATTACTTTCCCTTTCCCCTTACTACTCTTTCCCTCTCTTCTAAGAACTCTCCCCTTTCTTATGCCCCGCTTAACTCTCCTACTACCTGTAGGGAACACTAGATTTTTATACTTAATGGAGTATATTATTATCTCCTTGAACCCAAACCAATGATAGCCAATTTCATATAGTGCTCCTTTCTCTCCCTCCTTTCCCTCTGTTATAATGAGTTTTTCTGTCTTTTCATATTAGGATCCTAAACTTCACTTATTATATTGATCCTTCTTTGAATCAGAACCAATGAGAATAACGTTCATATTATGCTCATCTCCCTCCTTCCTTCCCTTCTACTTTAGTATATTTTTATGCTTCTTCATGTGACATAATTAACCATTTTTTGCCTCATCCTTTCCTTTTCTCCCATTACAATCCTTTTGTTCCTCTTAATAAGGTTTTTTTATCTTCATATTAGTGCATTTACACCCACACCCTCTATGTACATCCCTTTTAAATGTCACAATAATTATACAAATTTCAATATTGACAGGTATCTGTTCCTCATATAGAGATGTAAACAGTTTGTTCTTCTTGAGTCCCAAGTTGTGTGCATGTGTATGTGTGAGTGTGTGTTTTCCTTGTTTACTTTTTCAATCTTTATGTTTTGTTTGATTGACTCTTGCTGTGCATAGAGTCCTTAGCTTCAATTTGACTGATTCTAATTTTTAGGGAATTGTTTTCCTCAATTAGTTTTTTAAGCTATGTTCAGTTTTTATTTTTAGGGAGGTATTTTTCTCTAGTTAGATTTTGGACCTCCCGTCTTAGTTCTCCAATTTTACTTTTTAAGGATTTGTTTTCTTCAGTGAGATTTTTTTTCTAATTTGGTTACTGTAGATTTAAATTTATCTCCTACCTCTCTTATTTGGTTTTTAAAATCTTTCTTGAGGGCGGCTAGGTGGCACAGTGAGTAGAGCACTGGCCCTGGAGTCAGGAGGACCTGAGTTCAAATCCAGCCTCAGACACTTAACACAAAAACTAGCTGTGTGACCTTGGGCAATTCACTTAACCCCAACTGCCCTCCAAAAAAAAAAA
>JAQQSW010022852.1:0-10382 GCA_028646575.1 Pseudocheirus occidentalis
CCGGGGAGGGGCAGATTGGCCGAACTGCTTTATCACCCTCAAATTAATTTTCAAAGTTTCAACTTTCACTAACGGTCTCTGACCGAAGCTCCCCTAAGGCAAGTGTTTTAGATTTTCTTTGAAGTAGACTCACACTGTGGTTTTGCGGTTTTGGGCTGGCTGGGTCTCTGCTCCACTGCTGTGCGAGCTCCCCCTCTCCCATCGAGTTCCTCATGCCTTGGCAGATGTGGAGGTGCTGGAGGCTGTAGAACCTCTGCAGACTGGCTGCGGGGCTCAGCTCAGTTCAGCCCAGCTCCTTCCCACCATCCCAGGCCTGGCCACGTTCTCAGCTTCAGGCTGTTCCAGTCTCCGTTCCCGGCTGCCGAGATGAGCCCCTGCTGCCGAGCTGCCTTCAGTGAGAGATGTGTTCTCTGTATTTTTGTGAGTCTGAGAGTCCTAGACTTTCCTAGACTTTGTCTGGGCTCATATTTTCTGGGTGTTTAGGGTAGCGGTGTGGGAACTGCGGGACCTTGCAGCTTCTATGCCTCCATCTTGGCTCCGCCCCCCTACAATTTTCTTTTGTAATTGTCTTCTAACATTGTATTGCTTAGAGGAGCCCAGTCTCTCAAAATTAGTCATCACACATATGATATATCTGTGATTATGTACAAAATTCTCCTTGTTCTGCTCTCCTCATTCAGCATTGGTTAATATCAGTCTCTCCAGGTTATTATGAAGTTCATCTGCTTCTCATTTCTTATAGCACAATAGTATTTAATTACATATATATTCCACTACTTGTTTAGCCATTCCCCAGTTGATGGACATTCCTTGATTTCCAATTCTTTGCCACCACAAAAAGAGCTTGTATAAATATTTTTGTACATATGGATCCTTTTCCCACTTCTATGATCACTTTGGGATACAGTGGTATTGCTGTGTCAAAGGACATGCACTTTTTTATAGCTCTTTGAGCATAGTCCCAAATTGCTCTCCAGAATGGTTGGAACAGTTCACAACCTCACCAACAACGCATGAGTGCTCCAATTTTTCTGTATCTTCTCCAACATTTATCATTTTCCTGTTTTGCCATCTTAGCCATTCTTGCATGTGAGACATGGTACCTCAGAGTTGCTTAGCTTTGCATTTCTCTAATCAATGGTGATTTAGAGAATTTTTTTCATAGGCTTATAGTTATCTTTAATTTCTTCCTCTGAAAACTACCTGTTCATATCCTTCTCTTATTTATCAGTTGGGCAATGATGTGTATTCTTATAGATTTGACTCAGTTCCCTATATATTTTAGAAATGAGGACTTTTTCAGAGACACTGGTCTGAAAAATTCTTTCCCAGTTTTCCACTTTCCTCTTACTCTTGGTCACATTGGTTGTATTTGTACAAAAGCTTTTCAATTTAATGTAATCAAAATGATCCATTTTGCATTATATAATACTCTCTAACTCTTGTTTGGTCATAAAATCTTCCCTTCTCTTAAATCTGACAGGCAAACTATTCCTTGCTCTCCCAGATTGCTTACAAGAAGATACTATAGATTTTTAACAAGACAGTTGAGAAGGGGGGTATATGAAGATATTTTTTTTGGAAGTTTCTATTCATAATTGTCTTCAAAATCATGTTGCCTTCAGCACATTCTTAGTATTTACTTGGTCTGGTAGAATTATTTCTTCTACCTTCACTTTCTTTTCTTTTGAAAATTTGTTTCAGTTTGATTATGCAGAATATTGGACACCAAAACATTAGGAAACAAAGATGGCATTTCTACTCTTTATTATAAAGAAAAATCAATAGAAATGTTGATAAAACTTCACCATTTTACTTCTAAAATTATTATGCTCCCCAGATTTTCTTTTGCATCATTACCATAAACCAATTGTTCTCAGCCTTCCTAATCCTGCAACTCTTTAATACAGTTCCTCATGTTGTGGGTACCCCAACCATAAAATTATTTTCGTTGCTACTCCCTAACTGTCATTTTGCTGCTGTTATGAATTGTAATGCAAATATATGATGTGCAGGATGTATTTTAAATGATCATAATCCACAGGCTGAGAACTGCTGCAATAAACTCAATTAATTACACCGCATGCAAAATTTTCTTTAAACAGTGTTTTACATCACTGCTTTAAAAATTATTTCTAAATACTAAAATTAAAATACCCAATATGAAAAAGGAAACTTATTATAAACTTAAATATAAAATAAGAAAATAAAAAGCATCATCATGTGCACAGCAGAATGTAATAGATGAATCAACATATACAGCAATAAATTTCCATTTCAAGAAAGCCTGTATAATATGTATTTTGTTCAGAGCTGTCCCTCTTTTCTTTAACTCCTAGAAAGTTTTTCTTTTGTTCTTTGCTGTGCACTTTTGTCTTGATTCTTTTCCCTCTTTCTTTGTCCCCCCCTGAAGAGGGCTGCAATTGAGCACAGATACACACACATCTGTATGTATGCATGCATTCAGGTATATTCGTGTATACGTATATACATATACACACATTCGTGAACATACAAACACATCCCTCATCATGACTTTTGTTCATGAATAAAACCTTTACGAGAAATAGTTGTAGTTCATATAAATGTCTTCTCATTTATCTATTTCCCATCCTCCTCCATTATTCGAATAGTTCAATGTGAGGTTGTTTTAGTTGAACAGGACATATTTTCTCATCTTTATTTTTTCTAATATGCAGACAATACACAGATAATTTATAATTGTCTCCATTATCCATAACTAGTATTTTCCCCCTTGTTTCTTGTATAGCATATATCTGTATGCATATATCCGTATTTGCCTTTGTATATTACACATGCAGGCATGTATAATATGCACATGCATATAGAAACACATTTATCTCTTTATTTTTCAGTAACTATCATGTTTAACATCATCTGAATATTTTTGAGGGAATAACTTTTCATAGAACATAGACTTAAAGTTTCAATGGACTCCAAGCTTTCGGCTTCTTCTGTTAATTTCTTTTTAATCTTGAGTCATCTTTTCAAAAATACTTTCAACATTTCCTTCCAAAAATCCAAGTTCACTTTTTCATGAAGTCACTGAATGTTAAAGTTGGTCTCTCTTTTCTTTAGAGGATTTTGTTTTTGTTATTATTTTTGTTGTTCAATTGTTTATTTTGCACTGTTGTTCTTGTCTGGGATTCATAATACACATTCTGATTAAAACAATACTCACAAGTCATGTGTATATATATATATATATATATATATATATATGCACACACATATATAGTACATATTTTTGTTCATTTATTTATTCATTCATTTATGTGCTTGTTTTTGTATTATACTTTAAAAGTCTACTCTATGTAAATTGTATATTTCAGGTTTCACCTAGTTTTACCACCTTTAGTGTACTTTAAGTTCTGTGAGGCAGAGATTATGTTTGATTCTTTTCTGTATTCCCTACAAGGAGGATGTTCAATAAATATTTGTTGAATGAATTAATCTTCATGAAATTTATAAAGCTTCTGAGGATATGAGACATAAAATTGCTCTTCTACTAGAATATGAGAATATGATTCACCATAATCACCCACATAATTTCTTTTAAAAAGAAGACTTTCTCATAAGATACTTTAGAGGTATTTAACAAGTTCTTCATATTTCTTCACATCAACATTTTTACTATGCTGTCATTGTGGCCCTTCCTTTCAATGATAGATTTCAACCTGATAAAAATCTTCCAATTCAGGATTATCTGAAAATGATAGACACAGGCCCATGTCAACTACTTTCAGGTGTTAGATGAAATGGGCCTTGACAATGTTTGTACCTTTC
Source organism: Pseudocheirus occidentalis (assembly GCA_028646575.1). Classification (NCBI taxonomy): domain Eukaryota; kingdom Metazoa; phylum Chordata; class Mammalia; order Diprotodontia; family Pseudocheiridae; genus Pseudocheirus; species Pseudocheirus occidentalis. The sequence goes on from JAQQSW010022852.1 coordinate 3,808, forward strand.
TGGTATAGCTTCCAAGAAACTAGGGTGATCTCTGGAGGACAAAAACATGTTTATATATATTTATACTTTTAAAATTATCCATCATATTAAATTTCTTTTATTTTTAATGATTCCTCTATTTTTACTTTGGAAATGATGCACGCGTATTTAAACATCTGCATCAATATTCATATTTTTGGTCAATATTATTTTAAACATAACATTGTACTGACAATCATATACTAATAAAGTTAGAAGTACCTGAAATATTTTATGCATTTTTAAACAGAAAAGAAGTACTTCAAAAGTACTAATTAACTGCTTTCTTAGAGAGAAAAGAGATCATTTGCAATTAAAATTGTAGTTGTTATTTATTTAGCCAGTTCACTTTTAGCTATCTATATTTTTTACTTTCTATTATTTGGGAATTACAGTACTTCACAAGAATATTTAATTTAGCAGCTCATATACGATATGTCTTCTTATATAAACCATTAAAAAGCTTAGTTAAAACTAGACACTGTTCCATCTTTCCTGAAACAGATGCATGCTATTTTTTCATGGTGATAAGTATCTTTACATGATTATAATCTGATGAGAAACAACATTGTTAAACACATATTAAACTGTTTTTTTCTTTTAAACTTCATAAGTTTTCATTAAAGTGTTAAGCTAATCATTTAATCTGTATTAGATTAAGCTTTGAGATGGACTTAGCTATGGAAGAACTTGACCCTAAAGTCATACCTATTTTCAATTCCTGTTTAATGAGCACATTCCAACTTTACTGCTTAATTGCATTACACAGCAATGCATTTTGCATTTTGATTAGGTAACAGTTTTATGTGATTCTCTGGATCATTTGATGATATGCCCATAGAACAGCCAAACCATATTCATTAGGTAACCAAAGGACAAAGTATTGTATTGCTGTTTATTAAATCTGCTTGCCACCTTCAGAGATATTCTTTACTTTTTGTATTACTCTTAATGTGATGTTCCCATTGTGATTCTCAGTATACTTTTTAGTATATTTCTTTATCTGAAATTGTTTTTTCTGAACTCATAATGAGTTATGCACATGTCTTACTTAGTAGCAGTGGTTCAAGTAATAATTTTTCCATTGTGATTTTCTGTTTAACCTACCCTGTGATTTCACTGATTTAGTGAGCTCCTATTGAAGAACTTTTTGTACCAATTCAAATTGTTTCCTTTTCTGCAACTTGTAGTCTTGGTAGCCTGGGACATTGAGGAATTAAATGAATCATTTAGGCAGCAGAGTCAGTCTGTGTCAGAGGTAGGATCTGAACCCAGGTTTCCTAATTCTAAAGTCTATTCATCACCACCATGAAATTTCTCTTTCTGAATTCCCTTACTATTGAACTTTTCTGTGAAACAGAGAAAAATAAGTAATATTAAGCAATTTTACAACTACAATTGGCATCTATACTTCTCCACTGAAAGCAGGACCATTATTATCATCCATTCTCTGGTATCAGTATTTGTCATCACAATATAATAGGACAGTGTTCACTTTGTGCTATGTTGTTTTCATTTCCATACTTTTTTGATTCTACAGTCTATGTTTTTCCCTCTTTACAACACTGTTTCTAAATTGGTGGTTTTTTCCAAAGAGGGGTGGTTACTACACCAGGTTCAAGGTACCCTGCGGGTCTGGTCTCCTAAAACAACTTTCAAACTTCTTTTTTATGTTTTGTTCTTATCATTAAAAGCCAACCAATAGAGAGCTCAAGTGATTTAGTCAAAGTTACAGGAGGGACAACAGAACTTTAACTGAATATTGTTCCTCTGAATCCAACCCCTTAGGTCTTCTGTTGTACTATAAGTATACCCCTGTTGCATTGAACATTTCATCTCTTCGTTTAGCAACTGTTGCAAGTTTTAAATTAATATTTTACTGATTTTCCCCCTTTTATCATGTTCATTTATGAATCCCACAATGGGCTTTCCCATGTTAAAAGAAGAGCAAAACAACAACAACAACAACAACAAAACAGAAAACAAAAGAAAAAATATCAATGGACACCGGTTGTGGCTGATTTATTATAGAACACATAGTTCAATAGTTTCCAAGGTAATGGAGAGAGAGGCACACTTCTTCATTTCATCCCTGGGACCAAAATTATACATTACAATCACATCGCATTTAACTTTATTTTAGTGTTCTTTGCATTTACATAATTTACATATTATTTTCACAATTGTGCTTACTTCAACCTGTACTAGCTATACAATTGTTTATACTTATCTGAATACCTCATATCCATAATTTCTTATGGTGCTTCTTATGTTTCATTACATTTATATACCAAAATTTATTCAAATATCTTCGCATTGTTACCTATATTATTATTTTTTTCAAAGACAAGGACTTCCTGAGGATGATAAATGAAAGCATTTCTTTGGAAGTACTAACTGATTGGAAGTTCCAGGCATGTACACAGTAAAACGTTCTCTGCAGAGTGTAAAATTGGGTGTTAGATACTGTTTTCAGTGAGTCTTCATAAATGAATAGATGAATGAATGAATTACTTATTATGTGCTTGCAAAGTGCAAAGTATTGGATAAATGCACAAATAGAATACAAATAGATTCAGTATCTACCAATAGAAAAGTAAGACAGAGTCTGCTTTCAAGAAAATCATAATATGAGTAAGACAACCGAGGTGTACTACAGACAGCTCCAACTATCTCATGATATCCAATTTCCAAATTTGCAGTATGAGCAATTATGCCACAGAAATTGGTAAATGATACAAATGAAGGTTTGATATATTGTCTTGTGATTGTATAGACTTATGAAAGTGATGGAGGAAATAATAATGCAGATTAAAATGAAAGTGTGCCATGCATTCTTTCTTCCCCTCCCCCTAGAAAGTAAGACCTTAAACATTTACCAGCACACTGCTGGACGCAACAAATATGGGAGATTCATTCCAGCTGCAAGTCAGAAGGAAGGCCACTAGCTACTTAGGATGCATTAACAAAACAGATGGTAATACCTAATATTTGTTTTCCCTTGACAAAAATCACATTTTTTATGTGAATCATTTGACATCACTAATGACTTTTGTGGCAGTAACTTTCTTTTCTGGATCATGACAATGGACAAAGAAGAATGCAACTTAATGTTCATTTCTCCACCATGGACATCATAGAATTTAAGGTAGAAATAGGAAAATGTGGGAAGTGTAGAGCATTAACAGGAAGATGATAAGTAGGGAGAAAAATGGTGTCATTCTCTCGTATTTTTTTCTCTGACTCAGACATATTTACTAAACATAAAATTCAGATAGCAGATAAAAATGCAATATGAAAATTCCATTTTTATGTGGGTCACCAAAGAATCAGTTAAACAAGTAGCATTTCCTATTAATTTTCCAACCTGTCTCAAGCTGATAATAGCTGTGAAAAACTCCACAAAGAGTATAATGCAAGAAACCAGACTACCTAGCACTGAATTTCCTTTAGGCCCTGGCAATGAGGTTATAATCCTCAGTATTGTTAGATATTACATGCAAAAGTTTCCTACAAAGCATGACATAGCAATCTCATTAAAGAAAAAAGAGAAAGAAAAAATAAAATCACATACCAAGTCCTCTTATATTTTTATATTGAAATGGCAACCCAGTTGAAATTCAGATGACTATGGACTATTTTTCTTGTTTCCATTCAGCTAAATAGTTCTCAATTTTTTTATTCACCCCAGAGTTTATTTTGAGAGAAAAAGTCAAAGGAAAAAAATGATTCTTTAAAAAGTGAAAAGAAATTGCAAACATATCATGCATTTATATTATGAAGCAGACCTAGTGATGATATCATATTCAATCAGAAAATATCATTTTTAAGAAAATATTTCTAATGGGGGATCTACACTTTGACAAGACATAAGATCAAAATAAAAACACATGTTGACAAACAGTTATAGAATTTCACTAATGGCAACCATCAGAACTGGCAGCAGTTTTTCATGCTTTACCTGATGACCTGATGGAGGGTTTGTTAATTGGATTAAAGCTTTTTCTGGCTGTAATCTCAGCTAGCAGCAGTTAAAGGAAGGACTATCATGTCACACCTGGTTTGTGTGCTGGGAGATGTTGGATACAGTTAATAAAAGGCATTTAAAGTTCAGTCCATGAACATAATTAACTGTGGCTTATTTCCTTGTTTAAGAATGTGCTTATCACGGATAATATACCTCAGCCATCAGGTGATGGCTTCAGCTAGTTACCAAGAGAATTTGAATGGGGGGGAGATTCAAAGGTGTCCCCAGGTCTTTTAATTTGGTATTAAATACAATTGGAGATGATTTATAAGGGCTCAGCAGCTAACATGTATCAATATGAGGAAGAGATGTATTAGCCATATGAGAATGCCTCAGATATCTAATGCATTACTTAAAATATTTTAGATGGAAAATAATAGACTGGATTCTAAAGGTATAATGGGAAAATTGCTATTATAACAAACAACATACTACTCTTCAACACAATTACAAAAAGCCTTTCACCCACTGTAGTTCAACCTGCATACCTTCTCCCTACATACACATTCTGCATCCCATCACTGGCTTGTTAATAAACAGGTGTCTGTTCCTAAGCATAGTTATAGCTTAAATTCAACCCAGGCACCCACAGCAGTGGTTTTACAAGCAAAATGTCCCACTTCCAGCGTCATCCCATTTGCTTCTATTCAGCTGACTTTGCCACAGGCATGCCTCCAAAGTCAGAATCTGAACTACAGGACACTGACTACTGAGTGCTATCCTTCCTCATATCTCACTTTGGGAAAGGGAGGGGCAGAGTGAGTCATCCAGGAGAAGCAGGCATGAGTGTACTGGGATCTGTATCACAGATCTCTTTACGTTTATCTGTCCCCTAAAACTATCTCTCTTCCAAACTTCTTTGTATTTTGAGGTTACTGTCCTCAAAATGATCAGTCAAATTCCTAACAATTCCTTACTTTCACCCCTCATATGCAATCAGTTGTCGAATACTGTCATATCTATTTCCACAATATCATTTATACCTGGCTCTGATCTATGCATGTGGCCTGCACTTTTGTTTAGGCCCTGAAAACCTGCTACTTGGACTATTGTAATAATATCTCTATCCTAACCACGTATATCATCTGCACAGCACCAAAGAGATTTTGCGAAGGCAAAGCTATGTTACTCTCCTATTGAATAAATTATAATGCTTCTTTATTGGATCCTGGATCAAAGAGAAGTCATCCCAAAAGTTCCATTGCAAGTTTAAAGGATTTAAGCCCATTAGATTTTGTCATGTTTTGTATTATTTCATATTTATATCATTTAAAATGTCTACTTATATAATTTCATGTAATATTGTAGTTATTTATTAGTGAATTAACATACACATGTCAGAGAACATATGTCCATTAGGCATTTTTTTCTTAACGGATGGGACAAATGGTGACCATTGGAATAGAGTGCCAATTCCAGACTCAGGAAGATTGGAATCAAATTCTGTCTCTGACACATACTGTCTGTCATAATCTGGGCAAATATTTTAATATTGATATGTTGCAGGAAACACTCTAGTACTGTAACTTTCCAGAAAAGTCTATTCTAACCTGCTTCAAAGGATGTTTCTATGTTGACAATTCCTCACATAAATGTAATCACATACCTAATCCCCCTAAAAGGAAAAAAAAGTTAGGGGAAAGGGAATATTAATTTAATTTATTAGATCATATCTACACCTATTGGAAAAGGATAGTAGTTTTGCCTTTTGTCAGAGGTGACAGATTCATTTGCAGAATAAGCGATATACTTTCTTACATGGTGTAAAGCCAAACGGCAGTAGATTCCTGAGACAATGCTACTGTGAAGAGCTTTTAAGATTTGGATTACACAGTATTAGTGAACACTCTGTTTATTCCATTACAAAATCAGATTCAGTACAATGTTCACAGTTTCAACAGTTCACAATATTATATACAATCTTCAGAACAAGGAAAGTCTCAATATTATATCTTATTGCAGAAAGGAACAAGGAACAAGAGAAGAATCAGCTGGTTTCCCTAAGGGAGAAACCAGCTTCACATTTTAAGATTCAATCAATCAATTAACAAAAGGAATGACCTAGTTTCCCTAAGAGTGATTCAATCAGTCAATTAACAAAAGGAATGACCTAGTTTCCCTAAGAGGGAGTTGATTCAATCAACAATTCACAATATACTGATCTTGACTCTATAAAAGATTACCATTACACATGGTGAATTTGTGCTTTTATTTTGCAATTACTATGCCCATTAATTTTAATAGGGCTACTAGTTGGCTTGAGTAGTGGACAGGAGTTAAGTTAGTGAGAAGTAATAAAGATAAAAAAAAACTAAGAAAAGAACATCATTTAAAAGAAAATATGTAGAAGAAAACAAAAAATTTGAGAGATAAATGTTCATTGTTACAATTGTTTTCTATTTAATATACACTTTAATAAAAGAAGCCATACATAAATTAAATTCATTATTTCATACAAAATCTCCTCCTTCTCCTCCTCCTTTTCTCTTCTTCTTCTTCTCCTCCTCCTCCTCCTCCTCCTCCTCCTCCT
>JAQQSW010022853.1:0-10382 GCA_028646575.1 Pseudocheirus occidentalis
AAAAAAAAAAAGAAAACCCTATGATAGGGAATACACAGGCAGTTAAGTATTTTTAAAAGATGGAAGGATCCCTTCTGACCCCTAAAGCTAGATAACTTCTTCATAATGTTTTAATCTCTGTCTCCATATCAATCTCAGTTTCAAAGCCTGTGAACAGGTAGTTAAAATGTTAAACATAATCTAGACATGTCATTTGTCTCAGTTATCTCCTGTGACAGTGCAAACAATTTTCTCTTGTCTTTATTTCTAAGTTTTTGTCCTGTAATTTTGACAAATATCCTATCTTTGTCCTTGCAAGGAAAAACACTTTATGGTAGTTTTCCTCATGAACATAGCTCTTTATATCATCTCAGAAACATAGCAAGATTAGAATGGCAGGTGACTGACAAAAGAGAAATGGAATATGCCAAATATTTATTTTATGTATACACACGCACACACACACACACACACACACACACACACACACTGATGAGTTTTTTGTACTAGTAGATTCAAATTTCACAATTTGGTCTTGATTTGTGAGAGGAAAGATCAAGCAACAGGAAATTATTTATCCCTACTATGTGTAACATGGGTCCCAGGCTTCTATTTCTAGATAAGGTAAGAAAGGTATTTTCAGTTAGGGACAGAAGACCAAAGGTAAAACCAAGGGATGGTGGAAGGGAAAGACCTTCTCATCACAGAAGCCTGGGAGCAATATTACTTCACTATATCTATCACAGATCCCCAGCTTTGAGGCATAATTCTGCATGTGGTTTATCCTCTTCCATCTTGGAATGAGGCTACAGGGCTAGAACCAAGCAGAAATTCAGTCTAGGCTGTGAAACCAGAATACCAGTTATTTACTCTCCCTAACACCCTTGAAAAACTCAATTCCCCTTTGTAATCACCCCTTCCGCCAAGTTCTTCTGAGACATGTGTCACCACCTCCAACATACCAATGTTATGCTAAGCTCACAAGAACCTAAACTGAAGTGGAAGACCTCAAGCAACAAGTTATTCTCCTGTTATGTAACAGTTAAACTCTTAGTTCCTCTTCTCTCTGAGTCTATTGATTGACAGTAAAAAAGAAACATAAAGAAACATAAAAAGAAACATTAGAAGCAAATAGTGAAACTTAAATGCAAAATAATAAAAGGAAAAAAAAGCATTGCCTTGTGCTTAGCAGAATGTAAGACAGGATACAAAATGTACTGCAATAAATTTCCATTCCAAGAAAGCAAATATAACATTGTGTAGAGAACTGTCCAACTTTTCTTTACTTCCTTGTAAGTTTTCTTTTGTTCTCTGATGAGCAATTTTTACTTTGTTCATTTTTCCTTCTTAACCCCCACACCAGGCTACAATTAAGCTCATATATGTGTGTATGTGTGTATACACACATATATATACGTATATATGTGTATGTGTGTATAGACATAGACATATATACACAAAGATAGATAGACACACATATATACATATACATACATACATACACACATTATATACACATATACAGATACTTAGACATCTATAATCATTCTCTTATGCATCTGTGTAAGACTATACCATACTTATTTGTCTTCTGTTTCTCTCAGGGTGGATAACCTCTTCCTTCTTAAGTCCAAGTCTTTCCATATTTTTACAACATTCACCAACATCATTTCCTAGACCACAGCAATATTCCAGTCTTATGCTGTCAAGTTAAATAGTCCAAAGTAACACCAATGAATATGGCTGACATATTGTGTATTTTCCTAATTTTTCTCTTTTTATTAAATCTATTTTCACCTTAAGTTTGTCCAAGATCCTGATTACCACCCCTACTCCTTTTGCTCTCACAAATTCTCCATCTGATCTTTATTTTTGTCTGTGCATAGCTCTTGTTTCCTATCCTCCTGACTCCTGACCAGTAAAAGAAAGTATACTCCCTATTCCTCTTTGTCATTTATAGATCATTATTTTGTGATGAGTTTTTCTAGTAATAACTGATTTGATATTGTAGTATTTATTGAAGTAATCTATTGTGGTAATTGCTACTTTGAGGTTGACTCCATTCATCTTTATCACCTAGTTCAGATCCCTGGCATATTATGTTAGTTTCTAGGTCATTCCTCCTTTCTCAAGGATTTCAGACTTGATTCATGGTCTTCTTCCTACCTTCCCATGTCCTTGTTCTTCAGGCCTTCAAACACTTGGGAGTGCCCCTCAAACATTCTATTTCCTAATTGATCAACCTCCTCAACTCTCATAACATGCATTTTAAATCTACTTCATGTCCTTGGTCTCACCAACACCCATAACTATATTTCTTACATAATCCAAAACTTGGAAAAAGCCTCTGTCTTTCATTTTTTTCCTCCTCATTACTCTTTAACTTTCACTTTGTCCTCCCTATGACCTCTAGTCCCCCACCCCTACCTGTTTTACCAGTCCACTAAACACACTTTTGCCTTTCTTCCTTTTGTAATTTTAACTCTAGGGTTATCAGTTCATTTGCATGTAGCTATTTTAAGAACTAAAAGCATAAACAAAGAGAAAAAAAAGAAACCAGATATAAAAATTTGGAGATTCAGCTATGATTTTTTTTTAATGGTCACTTTCATAGAGGACACATAGGGGCTTGTTTTGCTTTATGTGAAAGGTGAATCACTGAGTGGCTAGAAGGTCTGATTTAAGCCATTGAAAGTAGAGAAATGTAGGAAATAGAAGGTTGAAATTAGCAAAGACTAAGGAAACAGCATGGAGTTGGAAAAGCAGCTTTGTCAGAACGATTTAAGGAAACCACCAGCAAGATCAGTCAGTTGACAGAAGGTTACATGATTCCTGATTGGTTGGAGAAAAGCTCAACTTCATTGAACAAGAACTTCCATTCCAGATATTGACCTCTTTAGCCCACCTAGATTTAAGAAGAGGTGAAGTCTCTCAGAAATGCATGCTGCTCTTTGCTGGTCCCTGTGGGCCTATGGTTTTAAGGGGAAAAGCAGAAAGGAAAAAGACAGGTTCTACATTTGCTTTGCTGTATAAAAAAGAGCTTTCTAGGCTGCTTTGCTTTGCCCACAAAATCAACAAAGCCAATTTACTGTGTATTATTTTCTGATCGTATAATGAAACAAACTAAAGAGCATAGAGCTAACTGATTTGCTCTACAATACTCATAGATAGCCAGTGTGATCAGCTTTGGAGTTCTCTGGCATAAAAGAAGCATAAAAAGAAATTCTAAGAAAACAGGTAACAGTTTCTCAGTGCTTTTTTAGGGATGGTTAAAAATTGAAAGAATTTGTAAATACTACATTAGTTAAAGATGAGAATAGAGATTTGCCCACCTAGAAAATAGAGAGGATCAGCAGAAAAAAGTAATTAGTAAAGGGGCAGCTTCATATAGTCCCAATGTTCATAAGTGAGCCAATGGCATTGAATTCTATAATCTGGAATGTTATTAACCCAAGCCCATGGATTTTCTTCCCTCATGTATTTCCCCACTAGCTTCCTATAAGTATGTGCCCAGACTACCTCAAAGATATTGACTACATTGGTGAGATTATGACACATACTTACGTATAAATGTCTTATTACTCATGCATTTACTTTTCATGTGAATTCCCACGATGAACAGCATAAAATTGTTACTACCAGCTAGAAATCTAGAAATCATTTAACATTAACAATAAGAGGTGATAAAGGAGGGTTAGTTGAGTCAAAAGTAGGAACTAAGAGTAAGGTTTTATTCCTGTGGTCAGCATGTAAGACAGTAAGGTCTTGGTAACTATTCAATTTTCTCTTTAGGTTGTTATTCTAAGACTTCTCCCTCTAGTTTCTAGTACTGCACAGTAGTCATTAGTGTACAGGAAAGAGTCAATGGTCCTGCATGCCACGGGGTGTGCTACTCAGCCCACCTCTCTGCAGCCCGTAAGTTATCAATATGATCCCTCATCTCATTTTTGTGATCATGAAACTATGTTTCTTCATACTCACATTTTATAATCTTTAAAAAAATCTCTTTATCACTTCAAACAACTAAACAGTTAAAATACAAATAGGGGATATGCAGAATTATTGCATACAGAGCAGAGAAGCTTGAAGACTTTCATGATCCTTCCCTACCCTGGTGCTTTTTTCTTCTTAAAATTCCCTTGTATTTACATTCCTATTTAAGTGTAAATATAGGGTAGATCATAAGCCCCTGTAGTTTTTTACTTTGTTCACTTAATACTTTGCATTTGGTAGAGCTTAAATTTTTGTTTATTTGAATTCATGTGACTTTACCATATTTATGTTCATAAATCCTGGAGCAAGGGAGACAAGCCCTTTCCAGGCCTGAATTCCAAAAGGGATATTTTGGAGGGTGGTCATTTCAACTGAATGCCCCCAGTCCTCACATGTGCAGTTCACAGTTGAAGATATAATAATGATAAAAAAATAAAATAACTAACATTTGTAGAGTGCTTAATAAGTGCCAGATTCCATGCTGACTATTTTACAATTATCTCCTTAAATGATTACAACTTTGGTAGACTAGTACATTATTATCCCTATTGTACAGATGAGGAAATTGAGACAAAACGAGATTAAGTGAGTTGACCAAGGTCTGACAGTAAATAAGGGTCTGAGGCTGAATTTTATAGGCCTGGCACTCTATCTATTGCATCAACCAGGTTACTGTTCTAGATGTTCCAATTAGCTAAAACACCACAGAACCTGTCTAGGTTGTGTCTATTCTTGAATCTATCATCTATATCCTTAGAAATTGTTGAACACTGAGAACAAATACTGGTGGAAGAGGGTAAGTTGAGAAGAGAAGGAACTAAAAGTATGATTTCATTCCTATAGTTGGCATGTGGGTCAGTAAGATCTTGGTAACATTTGTATTTTCTTCTTTAAGATGGTAACATAATGCCTCTATATCAGGATCTTCCTAGTACTCCATAGTAGTTATTGGTGTGTAGGAAATCACCAATGATAATATCAGTCCAGAGTATGCCAACACCTTCTGTATATACCCTTGAATGCTATGTAGTAGCAAGAACTGGATATGGAGAAATTAAAATTTTGAGGGAAAAATTGTGATGTTGCCAAGACCTTATTGTTGTACTTGCCAACTACAGACACTGAAATTCTACCCTTTCTTAATTCTTCTTTCTTCTCACTGACCCTCTTCTTCTAGTTCTTGTTGGCAAGGTTGGGGGAATGGTAATGATTATCCCAAGTATATTTGGATACTCAGTGGTGCCCTGTGTCCAAGCTCTGGCATATCTATGAAAGTGACAAATGATTTTAAAACAAATAAAGAAAGATTTGGAGGTATTTGGGGGAAAGTGGACAAGAGAGAAAGAGAACCTCTCAAGATTGACTAGTGATAAAAAAGGGGAAAAAATCTAGTAGGGGGCCTGAATTGTTAATGCAATCTGAAGATCTTCCATGCCCCTTTGTATTGGCAAGTAAGCAGGTACTTAGCACCTTGTTTCAAGTTTAACAGTTTGTTTAAGCTTTTTAATTAACATAGAAGTAGTTAACACCTTGGGAGGAAGTTGCTGATTAACAGGAAGGGCCAGACAGGGAGGACCTATACTGTATATGAGGAAGAGCACCAGCAGGGCAGTAAGAATTTCTCTAACTGAGCATCTGGAGGCTGTAACTTCTGCTGAGACCTTTCTTCTGGGAACTTCTGCTGAGACCTTTCCTTTAGGAATTTCTTCTAAGAACATCCAAAAACCAGGCTGAGGGGCTACTGTGAGTGAGAGGGAAGGATCCCTGCTTGAGGGAGCCTGTTCTGCTATGAAGGTTTGGGAATGTAGGTGTTCACTGCATTAATCATGTGCATCAACTTCCAGGCTACTATAATGACTCTGGCTTTCTGGTTCTTGGACTTGGTTTTCTGGCATTTAAATAAATGCTTTGGTTCCTCCCTCCATGTGGAAAGCCTGCTACATTTTGTGATTCACAACTATACCAGCATATTCATAACCACCATAGGTGCTGTGAATATTGCATTATTGTTACAGGATCCCAGGAAGCCAAGTCCTAGACTTGCTTTAAAAAGGAGGGAGGGGGAAGGGGCCTAGGTGGCACAGTAAATCAAGCACCAGCCCTGGAGTCAGGAGGACCTGAGTTCAAATCCAGACTCAGGTATTTAATACTTACTAGCCATGTGACCTTGGGCAAGTCAACCCCAATTTCCCTGCCTTCCCCCTCCTCTATAAAGCAAAAAAAAAAAAGATTATTAAAATATTATTACATGTAGTATGATTTTTGACAGTCTTTATGATATCCCTGTGGACAAGTTAGAGAGTCATAGAGTGGACGATTATACAATAAGATGGATTCAGTAATAATAGTGTAATAACTGGACACAACATTGGAGGATTAATATATAAGGGAGGTGCACTTTGAAAATCCAGGACCCATTTACAGAAAAGAAACTGATAACAAGGGGTTAAAGTGTAAAAACTGCAGATTGACCAGGTGATCCCTTTATGATCTGTGTGAAAGTCCCTTGAGTAAATTACAAAAGAAACATGGAATGGAAAATAATTGACTATACCCCAGGGTGACCTTTAAAAGTCATTTCAGTCAGTCTAGGCAGGGAGTCATTCTCCAAAAGGAACCAGGAGACATTTAGATGGAGGAAGAGTGACTATGGAAAAACTACCTGGACCTGGGAGGGTGGAAACAGGAACAGAGACTGCTGAGACAAGGAGGGAGCAATGATATTTGGAGTGATGAGCATAAGTAATGATGGGATGGATATCCTACCAAAACATTTCTCTGTAAGGGCCCCTTTAAGCCTTGAATGACTAGAGGTCTGAACTCTGTCAGTGTGTCCTCACAAACAGGAAGACTGGAGGCGGGTCTAAGATGCATCTGTGCATTTGCTCCGCCCCCGTGACCACACTTTCTGTTTACCAAGCACCCCCTGTCTTGTGTCCCACAGGCATGGACATCTTGGGGGGCTTAAAGGTCACGGGTGGCATCAAGCATGCGGGAATAAGGGAGGAGCTCTCCCCAGCCTATCAGGCTACTGTTGTTGAGGCACATGACGAGGGGAAGATGGAGAGTCTATATAAGGCAGAGGAGCACAGGAGAGCTCAGGACAACAAGGGGACATGGTGCACAGGAGGCACAGCACACCTGGCAGCACGGCATACAATAGGATAGAATAAAGAGACCTATACAACTCCACCAAGGAGTCTCTGACTAGTCTGTCTAATCCAGGAGTATCCCGAAGGGTCATAGAGGTGGCCAAGTTGTAGAGGCAACTGAGACTGACCACGTGGTATAAGGTAGGCCACTGGGGGACCCCCAAGTCCAGCTGGCCCAGGCACTTCTCCTTCCTCAACTACAGAACCCAAGAGTAAACCTCTATGTCCTTCTTTATTATACTTTAGGCTCTCTCAAGGAAAACTGCATCTTTCTGAGCATGTGTAGCAGCAACTACACTGGCATGCCCAGGATGGCAGCTGGCACAGGTTCTGCCTTACTAGGGAAGCTAACTGTTTAAGGAGTCAACAATCTTGTTTTTTAATTGCATTCCCTAGTTCAGGGGGAAAGTCAGCACCTCAACTGCAGAGAAAATACAAGCAGAGAAATAAAGACCAACAGACAGACTCTGACTGCCTGAATCAACTATACACTTTACATACATCCCTGGATAGAGAAAGCCTTTACATCCGAGCAGTCAGAGAGCTCTGAAAATAGGGGCACTCCTAATCTCAACTAGTGAATCACAAGATCCGTCTCATAAGTGAGCCCTCAAAGCAAAATGCCAATTCAGAGTGTGTGTGTGTGTGTGTGTGTGTGTGTGTGTGTGTGTGTACTTCTCAGAGCCAAAAGATATCACAACCCTCTTGACTCAGTGCCTAATTAGGCATTAGCAAAAGGTGTGAAAGCCTTTATACAAGCAAGCTTCCCCAAAGCAAACTTCCCTTAATGGGCTACACATGAGGTCTATTAATAGAAGGGGAAGATCTTCAATCCTATTAACATTACAGCTTGGAGATGTCTTGTTTACTTTTCTTTGTTTTAAATGTTTAGTCTTTATAAACAGTGTTCACCAAAGAGCTTTGCTAATCTGGATGTATTTATTAAAAATGCACTTGAAAGGAGGCAGTTGAGAAGGGAATCTCCTCAGGAAGGAGAGGGAGATTTATCTAATACTAGAGTATTTTGCCAAAGAATTATTTGTGGCTGGGGGGCACTGAGTCTTAGAAAATAAACAGAGATTTATAGATACTTTAACACAACTTCCCAGAGTAGGAAAGAAATGTTAATACTTAACACTTCTAAGCAAGGTGTCAATGGTAAAGTGGAAAAATAGTAATAGTTGAAGCTCATTGCACAATCACACCACTGCTACAAATGAATCTGTGTTAACCCATGGACAGGTTTCTAGTGAAGTTACCTTAGCCCCATGGTGTCCAATGTTTTTATAAATGAAATAGCTGGAGTTTTAAATGACTTACTTATTAATTCTGAGCAAAATTGAAAGGGATAGGTAATAGACTAAAAGACAGGATTAGCATACCAAAAGTTCTTGACAGGCTAAAAATAAGCTTAATATAATAAAATTTAACAGGGATAGGTATAAGGTCCATGGGTTCAAAAATCAAATATGTAAGAATAGGATGAGGAATATGTATTTAAACAGTTAATGCGATAAAGACCATTATAATAACCTAATATTGCTGACCATTATAATAGTCTAGTGGTGCTAATAGGCAAGTAGGTGGCACAGTGGGTAGAGCAATGGGCTTGGAGTCAGGAAGACCTGAGTTCAAATCTGACCACAGGTACTAGCTGTGTGACCTTGGACAAGTCATTTCTCTCTGCCTCAGTTTCCTCATCTATAAAGTACGGATAATAATAGCACCTACCTTCCAGACTTGTGAGGATCAGGGAGACAATAATTTTGAAGCACCTAGCACACACTAAGTACTACACAAATGTTAACTATTATTATTAACAGAGTACAATTTTAATGTAAATTCACAAGTGAGATGTAATAGAATAAAATGTTAATGAAAATGTAGGGTAGTAACATAAACACAATAATAAAAACATAGTAAATTATGTTGTTCTTTAATTGTGTCTGACTTTTTTTTTACCGTATTTGGGGGTTTTTTGGCAAAGGTACTACAATGGTTTGCCATTTCCTTCTCTAGCTCATTTTACAAGTGAAGAAACTAAGGCAAATAGTGTTAAGTGACTGACTTAGGATCACACAGCTAGAAAGTGTCTACAGTGGGATTTGAACTCAGGAATATGAGTCTTCTTGACTGTAAGCCCAGGACTCCATCCACTGCTCCTCCTAGCTGTCCTATAGTAAATTATAGGCCTGCTATACATTATACTGTCCAAGTCAGATCACATCTGAAGTACTGAATTCAATTCTGGGTATCACATTTTAAGAAGGACATTGACAAACCAGAGAGTCTCCATTGGATGGAGATGAAGATGAGAGTACTGAAAGACATGACATACAAAAGAGTTCACAGGAAATAGAGATGTTTAACCTAAAAAAGAAAGGACTTGATGGAGGGTAAGGGACAGAGGAAAGTTAGCTGTCTTTAAATATTTGAAAAAATAAAGATTAGACTTTTTTCACTTGGCCTCAGATTGCAGACATAGAAACAATGGATGAAGGTTGCAGAAGAAGCAAATTTCAGGTAAAAATAAGGAAAAATTTCCCAACTCTTAGAGCTGTCCACAAATAGACTGACTTAATTGATAACATAGTAGACTCCTCAAAACTTTTAACTCAAGTCTATATCAAAACCACAGTCAGAAGTCCAGTTGAACTTGTAAGAGCTAGGACTATAGCTCTTACAGCAGACTGTAATATCCACCAAAAAAAAAATTTTTGGAGACTCTTTTTTTTTTTAACTTTCAATAGATATTAAAATCTTGTCCCCATTGAGGAAATGATGAATTCTAATAACAATAAGGACATAATGAGAAACCTATTCTAGAATCATCCCAAATGGAAATTGAGTACTCCAATATAACCATACACTAAGACCTGTATCATGAAACATTAAGAAATACACCAGAGAGATGGAAATGTTGCAATGGCTTCAGAATTCACCTGATTTAAATCTCACTGAAATCCCATCAGGTATAATCTAGGCTATTCTTGGAAAAATGGACTATTTAGCAAATGTATATTTAATATAGAGTGTGTGTGTGTGGTTTCATAATGAAGAATTACAGAATGTGTGTCCAGTTCTTGTGAACTCAATGTCAAATTGTGTTCAATAAGAAATTGAAAGAAAAGAAGGATATATTATATATTAAAAGTTTTTAAAAGATGTAAAAAGTTTTAAAGGTTGTTGTCTAACTCAAAACCTTTTATTATTTGACTCTGTCTCAAATGATCAGCATAAAAATAAAACTTTTATTTT
>JAQQSW010022854.1:0-10382 GCA_028646575.1 Pseudocheirus occidentalis
GGTGCTCTATTCACTGCGCCACCTAGCTGCCCCAGCATTCCTATATATTTCTAACGAAATCCAACAGCAAGAGATAGAAAGAGAAATTCCATTTAAAGTTACTGTAGGCATTATAAAATATCTGGGAATCTACCTGCCAAAACAAATCCAGGACTTATATGAACAAAATTACAAAACACTTTCCACACAAATAAAATCAGATCTAACTAATTGGAAAAAACATTAATTGCTCATGGCTGGGTTGAGCTAATATAATAAAAATGACAATTTTACCTAAATTAAATTACATATTTGGTGCCATACCAATTAGGCTACCAAAAAATTACTTTGTAAAGCTAGAAAAAATAGTAGCAAAATTCATTTGGAAGAACAAAAGGTCCAGAATATCAAGACAATTAATGAAAAGAAATGCTAGGGAAGGTGGCCTAGCCATATCAGATTTTAATCTGTACTACAAAGCAGCAGTCATCAAAACTACTTGGTGCTGGCTGAGGAATAGAGCAGTGGATTACTGGAACAGATTGGGTACATGAGACTCAGCAGCCAATGACTATAGTAACTCACTGTTTGATAAACCCAAAGACCCCAGTTTGGGGGATAAGAATGCACTATTTGATAAAAACTGCTGGGAAAACTGGACATAGTATGGTAGAAATTGGGCATAGACCAATATCTAACACTGTGCACCAAAATAAAGTCTAAATGGGGGCATGATCTAGGTATAAAGGTTGATATCATAATCAATCCGGGAGAGCAAGGGATAGTTTACTTGTCCAATCTGTGGAGCAGGGAAGACTTCATGACGAAACAAGAGTTAGAGTACATTACAAAACGCAAGATGGACAATTTTGATTATATTAAATTGAAAAGCTTCTGTACAAATAAAGCCAATGTTACCGAGATTAAAAGGAATTTGGAAAATTGGGAAAGAATTTTTACAACCAATGTCTCTGATAAAGTCCTCAGTTCTAAAATATACAAAGAACTGAGTCAAATCTATAAGAATACAAGCCACTCCCCAATTGATAAATGGTCAAAGTATATGAACAGGCAGTTTTCAGAAGATGAAATTAAAGACATCTATAAGCATATGAAAAAATGTTCCAAATGACTAGTGATTAGAGAAATGCAAATCAAAACAACTCTGAGGTACCACATCTCACTGGCCAGATTGGCTAAGATAACAAAACAGGAAAATGATAAATGCTGGAGAGGATGTGGAAAAATTGGAACATTAATGCATTGTTGGTGGAGCTGTGAATGGATTCATCCATTCTGGAGAGCAATCTGGAACTATGCCCAATGGGTTATAAATAAGTGCATACCCTTTGACCGTGCAATACCACTTCTAGGGTTATATCCCAAAGACATCAGAGAAGTAGGAAGAGGACCTGTATGTACAAAAATATTTATAGTGGCTCTTTTTGTGGTCGCAAAAAATTGGAAAACAAGGGGATGCCCATCAATTAGGGAATGGCTGAACACGTTGTGATATATGAATGTAATAGAATACTACTGTGCTATAAGAAATGAGGAGCAGACAGACTTCATAATAACATGGAGAGACTTATATAAACTAATGCTGAGTGAGAAGAGCAGAACCAGGAGAAATTTGTACACAATCACAGACACAATGTATGTGTGATGACCAACTTCAGTAGACTGGGCTCCTCTCAGCAATACAAGGTTACAGGAAAACTCCAAAAGACTCATGATTGAAGGAGATATCCACATCCAGAGAAGGAGATGGGGAGTCTGAGTACAGATTGAAACAAACTACTTGCTGTTTCTTTTTCTTGTTTTGTTTTGTTTCCTCTTTCCCACTGATCATTCCATCAGTTATAATTCTTCTTTACAACCTGACTAACGAGTAATGGGAGGATATTTGTAAATCCTGTATCCGAGTGCATGCCGCCATGCTGGGGGGAGAGGAGAAGGAGGGAGAGAAAATCTGAAACTCAAGGGACTGTGGAACTGAATGTTGTGAACTAAAAGTAAATAAACCAAAATAAACAAATAAACAGAAAGAAAAAGAAAAGCATGCCATGACATTGCTGTTGATGGATGGATAAAAGAAGGGTGGAAATTCCACACAATTTACTATACAAAATAAACTCATTTCTATTATGACCAAGGAAAATACATGTGCTAGGTACCACAGTGGAAAATTGGGAAGTGGCGCTGCAATTTAAATGATAACTGAATTGGACTCGATTGAGCAATTATGACTGGCCTTAGTGAAAGTTCAATGCTTTCAATATGGTCATATTGCCAAGGGCTGCATTTCATCTGGAGAATGAAATGGTTCCCAAAGGTCCCCTGAATTTCTTAGATAAGATAGTTTATCAAGGCAGGCAATAAATGGAGAAATCTCTCCTTAGGTGCCAGTATAAAAGCCTCCAAGGTGAGCACTGTCAATTTGTTACTATTAGCAATTGATATTAGTCAGATGTTTAGTTGGGGTACATGTATTCACGTCTACTCAAATGGGACCACTCTTCCATTCCCTTCTTTGTTGCTGTTCAGTTATTTTGGTCATGCCTGACTCTTCCTGACCTCATTTGGAGTTTTCTTGGCAGAGATATTGGAGTGGTTTGCTTCTTTAGCTCATCTCCTTCTCTAGCTTACTTTATAGGTGACAAAACTAAGGCAAACTGGGTCAAGTGACTTACCCAGGGCCACACAGCCAGTAAGTGTCTCCATTTGGATTTGAACTCAGGAAGATGAGTTTTCCTGACTTCAAATCCAGCACTTTATGTGCCACCTAACTATCCCTGTTCCTTTCTTTGGGAGACAACAAATAAAAATGATTAGGAGGTGGTCTTTAGACTATCCTAATGACTCAGTGAAAGATGATTTTTTGCAACAAAAATGTCAATTATTTAAAATGTATGTACACAATTCTGTGTGGCTACCCTCCAAGAGGTGTCAAAAATCTGCACTGAATGGAGAACAACTGACAAAAGGATGTCACTTATTATATTCTAATAATAATCTTATTATTAGAATGTAAGATCCTGGAGGAAAGGGACTCTTGTCTTTGTATTTGTTGCTCCTATAGTTAGTACAGTGACTGGCTCAAAATAGGTATTTAATAAATGCTTATTTTTTTTATTGGTTAATGACTATCTATTGGTACCTGAGGGAACAGAGTGCTAACTGAAGGCATAATTCTCCACGTCTCTAGACAAGTGGGCAGCCAGCCAGATCAAGGTTAAGTATATGCTGTCTCCTATACTCCACCATTTTTTTTTAATGAGTGAAGGTATTTTCACTCCCTTTGCAGAACGGTGGTTCATGTTCTGAGACTAGATTATGTCCATTGAATGGTGTACAGATGCCATGGGATGGGCGAGAAAAAGATACCACAGGTACACAAAACACCACAAAAATTGGCCTTTCTGAACCTTTTAATGTGACCTGGTTTCTTTTGGCATACTGGGAACCATGTGAAAATAGGCTCTCAGAATCATGCTTGCAAGCACATTAAACAAAATCCAGAGAATTGCAAAGAAAACTAACTATATTGAAATATATACTACATTGAAATATAGTCATCACAATCTTTTTTGCAGCTCAGTGTTTTATTAAATAAGTAGTTTATAAAGTTAGTCCAGTGTAGTAACTCACATATGTAGTAACTAACATATAGAATTAAATGTCAATATTACAATTCTTGCCTCCAGCTGCTGGTCAGTCTTGATATGGAATGTGTGTGTACAAGTATGTGTGTGCATGTGTGAGCACATGTGTGTGCATGTGCATGTTGTATACATGTGTGTGTGTGTGTGGATGTATGGATTGTCTTTCATTCTCAAAGAGGACCATGACATCAGGAAGATGATAACATGACTTGCAATTGATGAGGAAAAGAAGGGCTGTGTAGTCACTTTCAACTGGTTTAAGGACAGCACCTTAAATAAAGATGCCCATTGGCTAGACAGTCCCCATTCAACCATGTATAAAGATGGTGGCTTGATGGTTTCCATTTGTACTGTGCCCATCCCACCCCCTCCCCGTTAACCCATTGAGGATAAAACTGACTTGAGGGAAGGGCAATAAACAACCATGACCAAAAAACAAGTCGGGGTAAGGAGGAAGTGACAGGGACAGAGGAAGAACATGGCGAGTCACCTCCAGAAAAGTGTTAGTGGAGGGGCTGAAAGGGCCTCAGGAACCAATGTTCTATAACACACCAGAGGTAAGAGCCAAGGAAGGAACCTCCTGGCACACGTTTCAAGCTTAATGATATATCAATACTGTGTCCGATGCACCTCTGTTTTTTTTTTTAACCTGGAGAAATTGCTGGGTGCAGAGAATGGATCCTCCTATTGGAGTCCTGTTGGTTATGGCTGTCCCCAAACTCAGAGTGGAGTTCTTTATATTGTGATTAGGGCTGTAGTAGTATGTTGTAGTAATGAGCGTGCTGGTAAATGGTTTAATAACCAGCTCTGGGGTGGGGGTGGACGGACTTGTACGCATGACACATTTTAAAGTTTAATCTGCACTAATATCTTCCCCAATACTTTATTAATTCTAGATAACAACAACTACAACAACAAAAATTGATTTCTAAGGTATCACTTCCTGATGGTATAGCTATTCATTCTGGCTAATGGTTGTTCAGTCATTTTTCAGTTGTGTGTAACTCTTTGTGACCCCATTTGGGTTTTCTTGGCAAAGATATTGGAGTGATTTGCCATTTCCTTCTCCAGCTCATTTTTCTGATAAGGAAACTGAAGCAAACAGAGTGAAGTGACTTGCTCAGGATCACATAGCCAGGAAATGTCTGAGGTCAGATTTGAACTCAGGAAAATGAGTCTTCCTGACTCCTGGTCTAGCACCCTATCACCTGCAACACTGCCTAGCAGCCCTGACTAATTGAGCTGTGACATATTGAACTGTCTCATAGCTATCTAACGGTATCAGTGAGGCATCTCCTATGAAAAGGAGCACTGGTGTTTCAAAACTCTAGCAGAGAAGAGCAGAAGTTTGAACCCATCCAGGAACAGGTACAGCCTCAAGGTCCCATAAGGGTCCTTGAGTGCAGCCTTCTGACTGAGCCCAAATGTTACAGAACAAATCCTTTCATTGAGGGGGTTTGTTCTGTGAATTTTGGATTCAGTCAGAGAGTCACACTTGAGGACCTAGAGGGCCACTTATACCCTTGAGGTAGTAGGCTCCCCACACCTGGTGCAAACCTTCTGTAAGGAATGGAATCTCTGATTGACTCACCCTTACCAGGGTCATGGATGGCACCCCATGCTTTCATGAGGCAAGAGGTCATTGTGGGGATGTTCATTTCCTGCTCTCTCCAGTTGCAGTTGTCTGCCATTACTTTCTTCTGGAAGTTGGGGTTCCTACTCCACATCCTGAATCTTGACTATTCAGATGTCAGTCTCCTCCTTTAGATCTCTGAGGACATTGTGCTCCACAGGGATGGGAGGACCTCTTTGGGACTTCACAACAAAATGTCTGCCCTGCCTTTTCACAAAAACCAACTACAGTGCCAACACCAAGCTATACACTATCAAAAGGATGGGGTTCAAACCAGACAGGTGGTTTGTTAGCTCAAGCTCTTCAATACCAATAGCCCCAGGGGGTCCTCAGCCATTTCCTTTTAGGGGAAGTCAAGGACAGGCCCTTATCACAATATTTTCAAAAATAAATTTATGGGCCCAGGTTAAGAACCCCTGATGCTGGTGAACTGCCATCATTACCTGGGGAATTACCATCACCTGCCAATGTGATGCAATCCTGGAGCATCAAGGGAAGGTTATTAACACATCTAACAGCACAAAGATTAGACTCAGTTCAAGGTTTTTAGATGAGTAACTTCAGCCTGACCTGTTGGTATTGGATCAAGCCACCATGACAGAGACAATTGTCAAAATGATGAAGTTATTTGAGAACCAATACCATTGCCTTTCAGATGGCTATGTTGGGCACAACCAGTTGGGGTGTAGCGTTTGCGTTGCAAAGGGTTGAATATGTATTGTGAGGGTAGGAACCTAGCAATAAGCCTGAGCTGTCAAGGTTGAACCCAGGGCCAAGGTGCTACCCATCAACGCACAAATGCACAATCCAAGGCATCAGACAACATTGGGTGGAGCTGAGATGTTTATGCAGAGTATACGAGATGGATGAGACAGTTTGACATCTAGTAGGACTGCTGATGACAGTTTGACATCTAGTAGGACTGCTGATGATGGGTCCTGTGTGAGGAACTGGTATGAATGATGGTTTCTGAAATTGTTGATAATGGAATAACCTTGCCATATTAGACTTTGACCAAGGCCCAGGGCTCTGATCTGAGTAGTTCTTATTTATCTTCATGTAGATCTGATATATTTGAATGACACTGATATGTTTACAGCGACCATTCCGGATTTGTACATATTTCATCGATTTTAATGCCTATTGAATGTTTATTATATTCCTATTCCTCCTTATTGTTGCCATTGAGACGATTACTGACTGATAACTTTTTTATTACCGACTTACTATTGCTGCAAATTGTGATGACAACATTCCTTAAGATTTACAAGGCGTGACTGATTTGTACTTGCTGTGGGTGCTGCTATGTATAAACCTAAAGCTTGGCTTTTTAAACATCCACTGAGGATAAGATCTTCCACCCATTCTTAGGAGTTTGTAAATCATGGGATACTAGATTCAGCACTAGAAGGGACCTCAGAGGCCACTGAGTCCAACCTCCTCATTTTACAAATGGGGAAACTGAGGCCTGGAAAGGGAAGTGATTTGCCTAATGTCACACAGGTGGGGCATAGCAGAACTCATCTTCCCTTACTCCAAACCCTATGTTGTTGCTGTCCCTCCACAGGAGAAAGGAGATGAGCACAGGATCAGAATTAGGACATTGGAAGCCCAGGGGAGAAAACTTTGGGGCCAGAGAGGGAAAGGCTGCATTTTGTTAAATCCCTTTGTCTTGCTGGGTCTCTTCTACAGAATAACTCAGGTTCTTTCCAACTCTAAATCCTCTGAACTTATGACTAAAAGTCAAAATGGATTGCATGTACCCAGGAGAGGAGAGAACAGAAATTCCCAGTAGCTTGGCTTGGTAGTGGTAGCTTCCAATGGCCAGAGGCTATTGTTTTCCTGTTGGACAGCTCAAATTTTAGGAATTGATCGTCAACCATGCCATCTACTGCCCTTAATAATAGCTAACACTTAGCTGATATTTGCAATACACTTTTCTCACAATAACTCTGTGAGCCAGTAAGTACATGGAGGAGAAATTAGACGAGGGGAGGGGGGAATGTTGGGAGCCTGCTTAATGTCCAGCTTTAAGCATGACCACAGATGTGAATAAATGAAGTGACCAGGCCATGTGGGTCTTTCAAGGAAGACCCATGAACTTCGTTTATTGATGCTTAGAACAAAGTTTTAAAGATACAAATGACAAAGATTCAAGTATCCTTATCTCAATCATATCCTGGAATATTATTACTAATAGAATAGTCTGCCATACCCAGGAAGTAGCTTGGATAAGACAAGGCTTGTTATCAAGGAGCCAGGAAGGCATGGTGAAGGTCAGCTGTCTTTTATCAGAATGTATCTTACTGGACAAAGGCTGCTCCCTGAGAGTAGGCCACTACCTCAAAGACATCTGCATAGAAGCTGGATCCCTGAGAATCAAGCATTTTGACTTACAATAGTCTTTAGCATAATATGATAAGGAACATATCCTTTTTGGTCCCTGAAGTTTGGGGGTAAAGGTTTTGATGTCAGGATATCAGACAGAAGTCCTTTCAAGTGCACCCCCTGAGTTTCCTTCAGGGGAGCCAGACTTTCGCAAGCCACATCACCTCAAGAGGAATTAGGGTACATAATTAAGGTCTCTTATCAGGCCTATTTGGCTCCCCACAGGGGAAGAGAGGGCAAGTGACTTGGAGAAGGTCACACAGCTAGAATGGGTTAGAGGTAGAACTCTATTACAAACCCCTCACTGTTTCCACTCTACTATATCACACAAATACACTTTTCCTCAGTATTTTAGGGTTTACCAAGTTCTTACATACCTTGTCTCATTCAAGCATCACAATACCCCTGTGTGGTAGACAATCAAGGCAAATGTGAATAGCCCCATTTTACAAATGAGAAAAACAAGGCTCAGAGAGAAGAGACTTGCTCCAAGATCACACACACACACAAACACACACACACACACACACACACACACACACACACACGACTCCAAATCCAGGCACTCCAAACTCCACAGCTCCTTCTGTGGAGACAAAATAGCCATGTGACCTTGGTCAAGTAATTTCCCCTTTCAGGGTCTCCTTCTCCATAAAATGCAAGTGTTGAATTGCAGCTAAGCTATTTTTCTTTTTCTTTTTTTTCTTTGCTTTTTGGAGGGGGGGAAGGCAGAGCAATTGGGGTTAAGTGACTTGCCCAAGGTCACACAGCTAGTAAGTGTTAAGTGTCTGAGGCCAGATTTGAACTCAGGTCCTCCTGACTCCAGGGCTCATGCTCTATTCACTGTACCACTTTACCATCCCCTAAGTTACTTTTCTGCTATAAATGCTAAGACTCCATGCGCTGTTTCCCTGTAACCACATGGTAACCCTCCAGATATCTGGGGTTCTCTCTGAATCCACAGTGAACCAGGCATATGGCTCCCAGACATTGGTTTCTGTGAATTAATATAACTCCATAGGTTACCATACAATTGCCTCCAGGACAATTACCAAATAGATTCCCTCCCCCCCCCATTATCTCATCAGCATCATGAAAATCTTTGAAGTAGGCTATATCATTCCCATTTTCCATGTGGGAAAAACCACAGCTCAAAAGAGGGAGACACTTGGCCAGAACTGTACAGTAAAGGGAGTTGGTGATCCCCTCTCTTTCTACACTGTCTCTCGGAGTGTGTTGGGAAGTAACAGCCATGACCTTTGGGCTGTGCTGAGGGGGCCTGTAACACTTCCCTTTATTGTGGGGTCTGGCATCCCAGATGTTCCAGTTCAGAAATGTCATTTCATCAGCTCCCACAGTGGGGAATCAGATCCTGAGGAATTGCTTCACACTCACATGCTCACCAGGAACTGATTTATAAACCAGGGACTGATTTATTCATTTGCAGTGAATGATGCTTCCTTCAGGCAGCCTGTGAACTCAGGGCAGCTCATTCTCTTCCCAGTGGGGAAACCTGCCTCAGAAAGCAAATTAAGATGGGAAAGTGTTAGGTGACTCCAGGGTAAACAGGGGACTTCAAGGGGCTTATTCCCATCAAATCTAGGGATGTCAGAGATCACTGAGTATAGCCTCCTCATTTTACAGAGGGGGAAACTGAGGCTCAGGGAGGCAAAATGACTTGTACAAGATCACACACAGGATCCTAGAGCAGAGCTTGGAAGAGATCTCAGAGGTCAGCTTGTCCAACCTCTTCATTTTATAGAAGGGGTAAACTGAGGCCCAGGGAGGAGATGTGACTTGTCCAAGGTCACACATAGGTAGTTAAGTGACAGAGTTGAGAATCTGATCCATGTCTCCTGACTTCAAATTCCCCACTCTTTCCTCTGTTTCTGGTTTCTGATTTCATATCTCCTGGGCCTCCCGTTTTCTGTTTTGCTCCTACCAAGGAGATGATTGGGAGCAGAAGGGCACTCAGGGTTGGGCATGAGCCAGATCTGAGCTATAAGCATGACCCATATTTGGACCAATGTCATTTTCTGCCAAGAAGAAAATTGGGTTGGCATGTCTGGTCTCTCTATCCCCCCCAGATAACAGCACACAAAACACAAGGCTGAGCCAGGGAGGAGGAAAAGGAGTAGGCAGAGCCAGTATTGTGGGAGAAGCCACTGGTCCCTCCTTCTCCCCTCCCCCTATATTGAACTTCTATGCCATAAGTGGGGGAGGCAAACTAGTCATCACTGATATATGAGAAACTGGCCCCTCAACATTTTATTGGGGCAGCCTGTAAGGAGACCTAGACTGTCCAGTCTGGGACCCAGGGAATCTACCCTTCTCTCTGTGTATTGGAGTGTTCCGATCCTTTTGTGGAGGCAGGCAGGGGCACAGATGACATGTATGTCCCCTCTCATGGAATCCCACACATCTGTGGATGGGTTGACCCATGATTGTGAAGTCTGGGCACACTTAGGACCATGCAGGTGTCTATCTAGGGCAAAATAATAGTCTTTACCCTGAAGAAGCTTGCATGTCTCCCTCCTTGATGATGGTTGACTACAGTTGCAGATAAATACATATGTTATCAATTTGTTGGTTTCTCTTGCTTAACTCTGATTCTTTTTTTTTAAAACAAGGTGGGATTCAATGGACAAAGAGCAGTTATTAGTGTAAAAAGGTGATGTGGTGCTTTTGGCTCTAGGAGCTACTCGCTTCGTGTCGAA
>JAQQSW010022855.1:0-10381 GCA_028646575.1 Pseudocheirus occidentalis
GGGCCTGAGCCGGCTGGGGTTTCAGCCCGGGGTCCCAGACTGCTGCAAAGAGCCCCACCAGCTGCGCTGCCTGTAGTGCTTTCTGTCTTGTGGAGAGTTTTGGAGCTTGAAAATCTGTTTAGCGTCCCATTTTATGAGGTTTTTAGCGTGTTTGTGTGGGAGCTGTGGTGCTTTGCTGCTTCTACGCCGCCATCTTGGCTCCGCCCCAGTCCTTGAGTTTCAAACTTTCTTCCCCTGCCTCCCACTCCTCCACATCATGGCAGTATGCCATCGGATAGAGGAGCAACAAATATCTTCCCATTAATCATTAGTCAGATTGTAAAGAAGGATTGTAACTGATGGAACGATCAGTGGAAAAGAGGAAACATAACAGAACAAGGAAAAGAAAAACAGCAAGTAGTTTGTTTCATTCTGCATTCAGACTCTGCATATCTTTTTCTGGATGTGGATATCACTTCAATCATGAGTCTTTTGGAGTTGTCTTATAACCTTACATTGCTGAGAAGAGCCCACTCTATTAAGGTTAGTTGTCACAATATGTTGTTGTGTACAGATTTTTCCTGGTTCTGCTCTTCTTGCTCAGTATCATTTTATATAAATCTCTCCACCTTGAAATACCTCTCCTCCTTATTTCTTATAGCACAGTAATATTCCATTATATTCATATAACCACAACTTGTTGATCCATTCTCCAATTGATGGGCATCCCCTCGTTTTCCAATTTTTTTGCATAAGGGGTTGTTTTCTTCAGTGGATTTTTCTATCTTTATTTCTATTTGGCCAGTTCTACATTTTAAATAGTTTCCAAGACTGTTGACTCTTTTTTTTCATAATTTTCTTGCATAACTCTCATTTCTTTCCCCATTTTTTCTTCTGCCTTTCTTATATGTTTTTAAGCTCTTTTTTGAGCAATTCCATGACTCCTTTTGGAGTTAGAGACTACTTCCTCTTTTTCTTCATGTTTTTGCACATTGCTGTTTCAACACTGTTTTTCTCTTCAGAGTTTGTATCTTGGTTTTCCCTGTCACCATAATAGCTGTCTATGGTCAGATTAATTTTTTTGGTTACTGTTTTTTCCTCATTTATTTTTTTCCTTTTTAGCACTTTCCCTTTCTTTTAAATTTGAGCTCTGTATCTGGGGTGGAAGAAGCATGACTGAGACTTTTTGTGTGCAGTGGATGCAGGTCCTGGGTGTTTACTTGGGGCTGCACTAATGTTGCTGTGATGTCCCCAGAAGACTCTTGTGTCTGGTGCTGTGCTGAAGGGGTGGGACCTGGCTAGTGCTGCTGGAGGCTGTAGGGATCTTGCAGTTAGGATCCTAGTTGTAGTGTCTGGCATGTGCTGAGGTGTGATGGGATGTTTCTGTGTTTCCCTGGAATTTCACTGAAGCATGTGGATGTCTTCTTGTTGAAAGATTCCTGTTTTTTCTGGATTGTCCTGAAACACATGGAGGTCTGCTCACTGGAGAATCCCTGTTGGCCCTGCATTGTACCTAGCATTTTATTAATAAAAGAGATCAGTGACACACTCAAGTGCTGAATATCAATAAAAATTTTAAAAAGAAAAATGAGGTTAATCTCAGGGAATGCGCTAATATTATGGACAACTGAGAAATTCTATCATTTTTAATCAGTCAACAAGAATTTATTAAATACGTATGTATCAGGTGTTGTATTAAGTGATGGGAATACAAAGAAACTTTAAATAAGTGAAAAAATGAAAAAAAATTCTCCCTTCAAGGAGCTTACATTTTAATTGAGGAGACAAGAGGTAGATAACAATGAGGTACCTACTAGGTACACAGAAAATGATGAAAATTTTCCTCAGAGATAAAAGCTTTTTTCAATTAAAGCATAAGAAATGATCTCCTGAAGGAGTCATTTCAGTTTAATCTTGAAGGCAGCCAAAGTTTTTAAGAGGAGCAGAGGAGGAGAAAGAGCTTTCTGGGCTTGGGGGCAGCTGTACAAAGTCATGAAAATATGAGTTATCTCTCAGTCTTCTGTATAAAGTGAGATCATCAATTTGTCACAGCTAAGATAAAAATTAGTTTAAAAATTTAGATAAAGGACCAATAATAAAAATATATAGCATATAGTTGAAACAGTTTTAAGTTGTTCTTCCTTTCATTTCAAAAGAGACCAGTGACGTCATGGAGAATTCTTGACTTGTGTATGAATGAGGGAGAGTTGTGCAAAGGTGTCGTCCTTATTCTCTCTTACTGAGTCATCAAAGGTCAGTGGCAGGGCAAAAGCCAGGACTACTGACAAAGATCTGAGATGTTTTGAATAACCTTGGCACTTTCAGGTTCCTTCATGGCTATTTGAACAATTGTTCTCCTCCTCCCATTCCACTGGAGGAAGTCTATATATGCTTATGGTAGACATTCATTTAACTCACCAACAGATTAAAGACCTATTGGTTACCCTTAACCTGGTTTAACCATCTGTAGAGATGGTGTACCAGAGAGTAGTTACCACTTCTTAGAGTCACATGTGAGAATTGAGTAAAGGTGGACACCAAAGGTGGATGAGCAGCTCTGGAAAGGGTTTGGCAAGCCTTCATACCAGAAATGCTAGCTTCCCCTGAACACCTCAGACACCTTTAAGTCAATAATCAATAATGACAAATGGATAATGGAAAGTACAAAATAACATTAATACCAATTTTATTTTTATAGAAATTTAAAAATATAATTCAATTGCCGTAGAAAGGAAACAAATAAACAAAAATACTCTTAAGGATATTTTATTATGTAGACATTTGACCTACTTGATAAGTGAAGAAAACTGGAAGCCAAAGGCAATGATGGTTTTATAAACTAATTCATAATATATTACAAAGAAAAAAATATGAGGCATTTATAGGCAAATTAACCTCTTTAAGAAGACAGAAACCATGGAGGATGAAACAGAGTACGAAAAATTGTGAAAAGATCCAAGCAGGCAAAGCTATTTAAAGAAAAGAAAAAAAAGGAACAGTATTGTAAAGAGAAAAAAAAACACAAGGAAAAAAGCAACTCTACTTGGATGGAAGAGGTAGAAATGGAGTCAAAGGGTACAAAGACAGAAAAAACAGTTGGAGTGAACTAAGTATAAGAGAGTATCTGGATATGAGGCATACAATTGTGAGGGTATTGAGGAACTGATTTCTAAGTTATTTAAAATAGGGGAAGATACCAAAGGTGTAAGTAAAATCTTATCTTTTAACTTTGAAAAAAGTGACCAACAAAATATAAACTACCAATCTATATTCCTTCTTTCTTACATACAAAAGTCTTCATGGGAATAATAATTATGAAAATAATCTATACCTAATTTGTTGATGTCTGTGATTAGGATATTAGGAGAAACTAGACAAACTTTGACAAATGGTACTATATATTGTACCACATGCTTACTCTCACAAAATTGGATAGTCTGCAATCCACCTTATATTCTCTTTTTCACAACTGATTCCAAACCGGGAAGTGACTACAACAAAATACACTGTGTTCGTTATCTGGCGATTTTATGATTTTAGGAGCAAAATGCTTTCTTAACATTTATTTTCATAAAAAGTATCTTCTACCTATGTATCAAAATCAGTCAAGATTTCTTGAAATATATGAGAACTAATGACATCCAATACCTCCCTACTCATATACATCAAAAGAGGCAGGTGACAGAAGTTGAATAATCACCCAAAATGTCCATCATTATGATAAAGGAGATCTAGCACAATCCAAGTTCAAGAGGGATTCCCTGAATTTTCATTCTGATGCTCCCATTGGTAGATGATCATATGCTGGTTGTATCATATGCTGAGAGTATAGTACCTATTATGCACCTGATATTGTGCTAAGCACTTTTACAAATATTATTTCATTTGATCCTCACAATAACCTGGGGAGGTGAGAATATTATTATTTTCATTTACAGTGGAGGAAACTAAGGTTAATAGAAGTTAAATGAATTGCTCAGGGTCACCTAGCTTGGACAAGTATAAGGTCACATTTGAACACAACTTTTTCTGATGCTATGCTCGGGACTCTATTCACTGTTCCACCAGCTGCCTCAATGCTCACTAAACCTTCAAAGATCAATTAATCCACAAGGATTTTTGAGCTCTAACTATATGTCAGGTACTGTGGTAGGCACTAAGGATATAAATACAGAAATGGCTTCTAGACCTAGGCCTCTAGGAACTTACATTCTGCTGGGACGAGATATGTGTGTATACTATATACATACCTACATATATATATATATATATATAATGTGTGTGAGGGTGTATATATATATATGTGTGTGTGTATACTCACACACACAGACACACACACACACACATATATACATATATATATAATATATGCCAAATTAATGTTAAAAATGACTATTGTACTGGTTTGACAAATGAACAAATTGCATCTCTTTGTGTTCTTTAAAATATTGTTTGATTAATCTTTTTCCAATATTGATGGAATCAGAGATAGTTTGTGTGTGTGTGTGTGTGTGTGTGTGTGTGTGTGTGTGTGTAAAGAGGTAGAAAAGCTGAGAGTGGCTAATTAGATAACCAGGAGCTTATTCTGATAACCTGCTTCCTTCATATAATCATGCCATCATCATCAGTCTTTTGGGGGGAAATGCAGCTTCAGTAATGAGGAATGAATTTCCTGTTATCAACTTGGGAATCACTTAGTCTTAATGGAATCTACATTCCCTTTTAGGGAAGGGAAATGGGAAAAGTGGGAGGTAGTGGGAGTGATCCATGATTAGGGAAATTTTCAGTCTTTTAGATTAATGAAAGAAAGCACCTTCAGGACTCTTCAAAAGAATCAAAGGCTAATGGTTAAAAGTGGGTGTAATTGGTAAAAATGCTAATGAGCCAAGAAATGTCAGCCATGTTAGAAGAAAAATAATAACATGACAGGGTATGTATTTTAACCCACTTTTAACAGCTGTTAGATTTAGAAAGCTCACCCATACATACACTATTTACATGTTCCTAATTGTTTAAAATTACATCAAAGCCTTTAATAGCTATGGGAATGCATGCTCTCATAGGATGCAGACTGATAACATTCACAGTGATTTAATCACTCTGGCTTCATACATCCAATAGTGCTAATGGGGTGTTAGTCTAGATTGTATAAATTGTATTCAGTCAAGTACTGTAAATGGTGAGATACTTAATTCTGTTTTTTTTTTCAATTTAATTGAAATTGAACCATTCAAATAGAACTGGAGTCTTTCTCTTCACTCTCAAGTATAGTTAAAGTTATCTGATTTTATTTTGATTGCTTTTTGAGAATCTGTTGCTAATGGAAATGACCAACTGAAAGTTGCTTAAACAATTCTGGGGAACAAATTAGTAATATGGTAAAAATTCATAAACTGCCTTTATTCAAGGAAAAAAAATCCCAACTGCAATATCCATTGTGCTGTTTGTGATGTGATGGTTTAATTTTCTTTCATCTAATGACAGTCAATGTTTGATGGGTGTTTTGATGAAAGGAATTTTTTTTTATTTAGAGATATTTGTTGGCACTAATTGCTAGATAAAAATTCATAGCACATGCAAGATACAGCTGCCTATCTCAGAAACAGTTGTTCAGAATGAACACTGTTTAAAATTCTGTCCTTAATCAGGTTATTAGGGGCAACATTTATAACATTTATTAATGCTTTGAAAATGATGTCTGAGTAAAAATTTATGAAACTATTTTAATAGTTGTAAACTAAAAGTTTATGCTTCAAAATGTCATTGTGTAAGATGTATTGAATTATTAAAAATGTGTGAACTCATAAGACAATGTTTTAGAAGTTCATACAAGTAAAGTCAACAAGCATTTAGAAAATACCACCTACATACAAGCACTGTGACCTATATGTCAACCATTATAGTGGTTATTATTAATAGTATTACTAGAAATAGCAGTAAACATAAAGTTTTAGAGTTAGAGAGTATCTTAGATATGACCTCATTTAGTAACTATGATACAGTTCATGTAAGAACTGAAATAATGTGGTACCTACTCAAAAAGTTATTTAGTTGGATGAGGGCAGGTGAGAAAAGAGAGAGAGAGTGGAATGGAGTGGAGTGGGACAATTATAAGACCAGGGATCTAATCCCTTGGTATGAGAATTTGGGCAATTCACTTCCCATCATTGGATCTCAGTTTCCATTTGCCAAATTAAGGGACTGAATCAGAGATCTCATACATGTCAGATATTCTTTAATTCAGAGAATGAAAAGTTCTTGACTTTTTCCAGGCTTTCATTCTCTTTCTCCATTTTTGGGGAGGGACAAACTTCCTTCTAGTATTCCTCCTTACTTCTTTATTTCCTCTGAATGTTGTCTCTGTCTCTTCTCCTTTCCTTTCCTCTCCTTTGTCTATTTCCACCATGTGTCATTTTTATTCCATCTCCCATATTTGAAAATAATCAATGGTTGGGAAATATGGCTAAGACTATTCCTTCACTCGCAGTCTATTTCATCGGGTTTGGGAAGAGTGCTTGGACATAACAAAGATGAGAATTTAGAACAAAACATTAAAATGGAGAACGATGCCTTTATTTTTTCAACTACAGAAAACTACAGTTTTCTCCTCCATTTCTTTGATTGAGAATTTCAGTCTCAGGGAAAGCCAACATGCATCATATCCACATAAAGTTTGAGGAGGTTTTGTTATTTTTACATTATCCATCTCCTGGAATGAGTATGGGTATAAAAGAACCCCATGTGGAATTGATAAATGTTACAAAGGCTTTCTAACCTTCTCAGATGGAAGTTTGGGATGTAAGTAACTCTGCTTATTGAAAGAATAAGAAAGCAGGTGCAAAGAGTGATTAAATATCTCTAATTAGTATATTGCTAGCTGATTATTGTGTATTTCAAGAAAGCTTGGGAATGAAACTCTATCACAGAGAAAAAGTCAGCCACAACCAAAGTTTTGGGGATTGACAGGTGTCCCTCCTTTATGAAGAGAAAAGAAGCTGAATATTTTTCACCTAGTATATGAGGAGTTCAAACATATTACTGTAAAATAATAATAATAAAGATCCTACCCCGCCCCAAACTCTTATGGTGATAGAAATGCTCAAGACAAAAGCCCAGAAGAGGGCTCCACAACATCTACACACAAAGCTAAAAAAAAATACAGCTGGAGCATGCATTCAACTAGAATTCCTGGAACAGATGACTTAAGAGTTGAAAGAAGAGAGTTAACTTTAAATTTAAAAAAAATGAAAGTGATAGAGGAAAATAATGGAAAAGGAAAAAAGAATCACAGAAGAAAGAATTGGAAAGGGAATTAACAGCATGGCCTGGGTGGTGTATTATCTTGCCAAAGCAACAAAATCTCTGAAAGTTAGAATGGACCTAATACAAGGTAAATGATTCTGTGCAATAAGAAATATAAAAAATAATGAGCAAAGACTGAAAATTAGAAGAAAATGTAATGCATCTCATATCAAAAAAATAACTGACATGGAAGATAGATGGGGAGAAAAATATTAATAATTACTTGATTCCCTAAACACATATGCTTAGCCACTGTGTTTCCTCTTTCCACAATACAAAGGGTGAACCCTGCTATCTTTTATCTTAGTATCAGGAATTTAAACATTTTAGAGTAATATGGTTGAACTCATCACACTAGGTGAAAAATACTCAGTCATGATCAGTGAGTTGGAAAATTGCACTTGTTCAGAGAGGCGGACTTCCCTTTGTTTTGGGATTCCTACTTTGGTTATTTTTCTGTAGATTTCCGTTGCAGGCCTGCTTGCTTCTGCAGTCTGAGACACAAAATTGCATCTTGTTTCTGAACTTGATCCACTCAATACACAGCACTTATTTTGAAATTACTCCTCATCTTAGTGTGTCACCCATGGGTACAGGTCCTCTCTCCAGCCTGCCCTGGGTCTGTGACCCAGAACAGAGTAGTGGGTTACAAAATTGCCACTTGGTACCTATTTTTTGCATCTTAAACAGATTTAGACCCCTCTGTGCTCAGTTATGGAACCCTTAGGGTTTGTCTAGAATGGACCCAGAAGCAGCTGACATCTAGATATGACAGCTGTCTCAAGATTCTAGAGGAAAGCATTTTAATTTTTTTCCTTTATCTTTTTGTTATGTGCTGAACCACAAACAGCCTGATTTGAGAGTGTATTGGCAGTTTCTCCTTCCATATTCTAACCCCTCTCCCCCATCTTTTCTGCTTGTACACACATAATGGCTAGCAATAATAACTGGGATATGCTTCCCCATAGGTTCCCTCAAGGAACTATCTTGGAAACATCTCATCCTGGCCAAACCGGCATCTTGTGGCTTCTTGGTTTTTACCTGCCTCTCCTTTACTGACCGTAAAGGTAAGACTTCTTTCAGACCCCCCCCCTCTTTTTGGCCCAAAGGGGGAGATGCAAAGATCTTAGGAGACATCCTGTTTTCCAGAGCTAAGGCCCAGCAAGCTGTACCCTGAGCTTGATATAAAAATAATCTTTTGTGCTCACCCTCCAGATGATCTCAACCAAAGCAAAATCCTAAAATTCGGTCTCTTTTTCATGCTTTCTGGGAGCCAAGATGTCTAAGCGAGGATGTAGTGGGTTATCAGGAGCAAAGTTCTAAATTTCCTTGGGTCTCCCAGTAAAAATGAAGAGGGTGCCCAAAGAGGGTTAGGGCTGCCCGCAACCCCAAAATACCAACATGCCGGGTCCTGCAGAAATAATTCCACTCAAGCCTTCTCAGCCAAGGAAAAAAGTAAAGTTTATTTAAAGTTCACTTGTATTGGACACAGAGCAAGTCTGTGCTAGAAAATTCTATAGTGCTCTCACTCAGAGTAAGTCTGTGCTAAGCTATTCCAAGGCACTTTCACAGAGCATGTCTATGCCAAGCTATCCCATGGTGCTCCACACAGAGTAAGTATGTTAAGTTATTCCTCGGCGCTCTCACATCAGTGGTGCTGACAGTACAGGCGCAAAGAACCTGTACATCATCTCTGTGAAAGGGATTAATATGAGACTGAACAGGCTTCCTGCAGCTGGTGTTGGTGACATGGTAATAGCCACAGTCAAAAAGGGGAAGCCAGAGCTCAGGAAAAGGTTCATCCTGCACTGGTAATATAGCAACGGAAGTCATATAGGAGAAAAGATGGTGTCTTCCTATGTTTTTGAAGACAATGGAGGGGTCATAGTAAACAACAAAGGTGAGATGAAAGGTTCAGCCAAACACAGGGTCTGTTGCCAAGTAGTGTGTTGACTTGTGACCAAGGATTGCATCTAATGTCGGCTGCATTGCTTGATTCTCCTAAAGCCTATCTGTTTAAGAAAATCCTCATTAAAGTGTCCGCTTATTAAAAAAAAATTCCAAACTTGTTTCACCCTGGTTTCAGGTGGTTTCTGAGTTTGGACAAGCACATGTAGTACCCATGTTCAGGTCATGAAGCCGGGCTATGCATTAAACTTGTCACATTGTTACTGTTACCCCCTCATGGTCAAAGCAATAGCTCACTGGGTAGGCACAGTTATATAAACATTAAAATCTTCCCACACTGCCTCAGCCCATCCCCTAGTCCCACCAATGGCAGAACTATGCCACATGTGTCCTTTCTTGCAACAATTTCCCTCACTTTAAAATTAATTTTTTTTGATTCCTGACTCCTCTGGAATCTCTAGCCTCTT
Source organism: Pseudocheirus occidentalis (assembly GCA_028646575.1). Taxonomy (NCBI): domain Eukaryota; kingdom Metazoa; phylum Chordata; class Mammalia; order Diprotodontia; family Pseudocheiridae; genus Pseudocheirus; species Pseudocheirus occidentalis. Next base: position 9,657 of record JAQQSW010022855.1, read on the forward strand.
TTATTGGGCTCCCATCCAGCCACTCATAGGTTAGGGACCAGTTCCAGTCCTGTTGACAATTTGGAGGAGTTTTTTTTTGAAGGGGATAAGGAGATCAAGAAGTAATCTTGTTGCAATTCTGTCCTGTCATCTAGGCTGTAAGGGATGTGTAATTATAGAAAACTCTTCTGTAGATTTATAGGGGAAGTGTTCTATTGTTTTTTTCTTACTAGGGAATTTAATTGACTGCTCTGAATGAATTTTCTCCCTTTTCTCCTCACATCAATAAAGTTTCATAAACTACGATTTTGAGTGGATACAGACTCACAGAATACTAAAATCTATGGCAACTTTCCAACTTATCACTTTCTTCCTTTTATAGGAATTCTAAAGGAACTGATTCAAGGAAGCACTAGAGCTAGGTCAGAGCAGTTTTTGAGCCATTGTGAATGTTTCAGTGTGAGCATTTATACCTTGGAAATCATCAAACACTACTTATCAGCTCTTGATTGTTTTGATGATTGTCTAGACTTAAGAAAGTGAGAGAAAGCATGAATAATGCAAGTCAAATTTAAAAATAGGATGTGCATACATTTTCTCCATACACAACCTGTTCAACATTTCTCAGCATATGGATGCCTTTTCAATCTACCCTTTTGTAATGGAATAAACAGAGTGTTCACTAATACTGTGTAATCCAAATCTTAAAAGCTCTTCACAGTAGCATTCTCTCAGAAATCTACTGC
>JAQQSW010022856.1:0-10381 GCA_028646575.1 Pseudocheirus occidentalis
TTTTTTTTTAAAAAAAAATACCAGACACTAAGCTAGGCACTGAGAAAGACAGAGACAAAAATGAAAATTCTGGATGAGAGGAGAGCCCTGCTTAGATGCGGGCTGTTGGGAGCTGCCCTTTGGTATCTGTGGAGAGGATGTGAGTCCTGGTCAGTAGTAAGTAACAACTCCTGAATTTGAATGTAGGTCTCATGGCTCCAAGTGTGGTGCTCGCCCTATTCAAGCCTGTCATCTCTGATTCTTAGAGCCTCGAAAACTTTGCAAATGGGATCACTAATGTTCTCATGAAGATTGACATCAACCTTGTGGAAAGTGGCTACTGACAGAAAATACCCACTCTGAGAATTCCATGAAAAAGCAAATGAATGTTCCTAAGGGAAAAAATGGAATGTTTTATAAGTGACAAAGGAAAGATGAGCCAGTCATGAGCTCTCATAAACAGAGGGTGTAATGAAGCCAGCTGCCAGCAAATGGAAATCCAATAAATACCTCTCAGTGGGCCAAGATTTGTACGTATTTCCCAGCACCTTTAAAAACCTGTCATCCATATTCCGGATGGACAAAAAGAAGGCATTGAGATTCTGGATTATTCAGTAGCACCCAGCATTTGGTGCTGCCCCATGAACTTCCAATCAATACAATGATTATAAATTGTCAGGCTTCTCATCCAGAGGTACCACTATTGATCTCCAAAACACATGGAATAAAGGATGACAAGAAACAAAATCACAGAATTCCACACTCTTCTAGCTGGAAGTCGAAGTCTAGCCCAGATCAATGAATTAACCAATGTCTTCGTTCAATTTCCGCTGTTTGCTTTTGGGCTAGACTCTGGCTGGCCTGTGAGAAGATAGATACTGGGTGATAGATACTTTGTATCAAGACACAAAGGCAAAAAATGTAACAGCCCCTGCCCCCAAGAATCTTACATTCTACCAGGGAAGATACATACAACACGACCATAAAGAGAAAAACATAAGATAGTTAAATATTAGGCATTTGGGAGGGAGGGCTTGAGCCAGCTTCAGCAGAAGGTAGGGCTTAAGCTTCAGAATGTGTCAGAAATGAAAGGCCCTTGGTATATCGGGCTCATTAGAGCTGATAGAATCAGTTAATGAGCTTTTATTAGGCATTTAGTGAAAATAGTATTTCTGTAGCCTTTTAAATTTGCAAACAGTTCTATATGCATAATCTCTTTTAACTGATTTACTTTGTTTTTGGGACAGTGCTAAGTACTGCGGAGAAAGGCAAAACAATCACAGTCCTTGAGGAGCTCTGCCTTCTAAAGTCCTTTTGGGCTCTCGAATCCTATAATGGGTCCAGAGAAATCTGCTTCTGGAATCTCTAGTGAAAAGAACGCCAGCAGGGGCAGCTAGGTGGTGCAGTGAATAGAGCATCGGCCCTGGAGTCAGGAGGACCTGAGTTCAAGTGCGGCCTCAGACACTTAACACAAAACTAGCTATGTGACTTTGGGCAAGTCACTTAACCCCAATTGCCCTACCTTCCCCCCTCTAAAAAGTGAAAGTAAGGAAGAAAAGAGCACCAGCCTGGGAATAAAGAGTCTTGGCTTTGAATTAGAGCTGGGGAAGTAACAGGCTCCACAATCTTGGGGAAGACCCTGCCCCTCCGGGCTTTTGTTTCCTCGTTACAGTGACAACATCAAGGCATCTTGAAAGGAGTGCTGGTCTGGGAACCAGAAGAGACTTCAGTGTGAATCCTACCTTTGATCTGATCGCATGCGTGACGCTAGGTAAGTCACCTACATTCTCTGAGTCTCAGATTTTTCATCTATAAAATGGAGATGATAGTAGCAGTGTCTCTCCAAGTTTTTGTAAGGACTAAATATGATAATGTAAGTGGAAGCACTTTGTAACCCTTAAAACCCTACAAAAATGTGAGGTATTGTCATTTAGAATCATTATCATAAGATTGGGAGTAGCAGGGATCTTAGAGGCAGCTAGTAGACAGAGTCTGGGGTGGACTTGGAGACAGAAAGATCTAAGTTTAAATCCTCCCTTAAACAGGTAGTAGTTGTATGGCCCCAGTCAAGTCAATTAAACTTTCTGAGTCTCAGGGTCCTCACCTGAAAATTGGGATTATACCAGCACTTTCTTCCCAGACTCAAACAAGATCATCTATTATTTCCAAACCTTAAGCTGCTCTATAAACCCTAAATACCAACCCTTCATCTCACAGCCAGGGAAACTAAGGCTCAGAGTGATTCAGTAATGCAGCTAGTAAGTCCCAAGCCTTCTTCTTCCACGTCAAGAGCTGTCTCCAAGAGCTGAAAGAAATGATCTCACTCAGCAAAGATCTTGGTGCCTGTTGTTTCCCTGGCTCCTCCCCCAGAGAAGAGGACTGCCCAACACACACACATGCTGCCCATCCAAGCCTTGTACATGACTGGTTTTCACTTGATCTCACTTTACCTTCATTTTCTGGGTGAATGATTGACCCTTCTCACAGGCCAGCCAGAGTGTAGCCCAAATGGAAAACAAAAACCAGAGCTCATTTCTGATGACATAGAAATCTTTCCCAGTCCTCAGGGAAGCCCATCACATCTGACAGGGCCCACATAATCAACAAGGCAGACCAAAGCCTCAAAACATGCTTCTCTGGTCCTCTGCCCTGACTGGACTTGGCATGGAAAAGGAAAAAAAAACATGCTGCAATGAGAAGAATATTGGGTTTGAAGGCAAAGGACCTGGGTTCGAATATTATTTTTTCTAGTTAAAACCTCTGTGACCTTGGATGTATAGTGCTGTAACCTTGTTGTACTCATCAGTTAAGAGGTTTGGGCTACATACTTGCTCATGCCCAGTCTAGCTCTCAGTCCTGAGAGGACTGTAAGACTCCTAGTTCTATCTCAGGAGAGTCTTCTCAGTCATTTAACAAACCCACTGCTCTGGGCCAGGGACCACTACAAAGTCTTTGGGTTGAGATCCTGGAATTCCAGGAGGGTTGAAATTCTGCTCCTCCCCATGGTGTTTGTTCTTGATTTTGAATCTTAGCAGGACTGATAGAATGGGTCACCCTATTCTCTCCCCTACTTCTTCCTACAAAACCCAACCTGCAGGGGAATGAATTATGAAAATGACCACCCAGGACCCTGGCAATGACTTCAGCTACACTCCACTTCCCAGCAGATGATGGACCATGAAGGCTTCCAAATGGTAGCTGGAAGCCCAGATCTGGTCTGAGTCTGGGGAGAGCTCTGTGGGCTGTATGTGGAGGAAGGGCAAAAGACTTCCAGAAGTCTCCAGAGAGACTTCCTTTCTCTTCATAGCTTCCAATCTTGGTATATAAACACTTAATTAATATTCTTTCATTCATCCATTCACTCGAAAGGCTAAATTAGACCCAGCCCATGCCATCACTGGTTAAAATCTAATGATGTGGGGGATGGGTGGAGGATATGTGCCCAAATAATTCTGATACGAGAGAGAGGAAAGTGAGTCCAAAGAAGGAAGCCAGGAAAAGCCCTGGGAGGAATCTGAGGAGGGAAGAGATCACTTTTCCCTGTACATATGTCAGGGAAAGCTATGCTGAACCAACACTTCTTTAGTTGAGAGAAGCAGGAAGGGAGAGGTTTTAATAAGTGTTTGTGGCATGAGGTTGGACTACTTTAGGCAAGAGTGACCCTGTTAGCAAGGACTCCATGGAAGTCAGGACAGGGTAAAAACAGGAAGTGGTTCAGCTTGAATGGGACATAAGGGAAAGGGAGTGATGAGGGATACAGATGAGAAGGGAGGTTGGAGCTTCACTGTATTCCAAAAATTGGCAATGGGGAGCCATGGAAGATTTGAGAGCAGGGAAGTGATGTGGTCAAGTCAGTTCTAGAAAGTGTTTTGGCAACACTGCAATGTGGGACTAGAAATGAGAGAACAGAAGCAGGGAGATCAATTAAGAGGCTATTATCATCATTGAGGACATATTATGGAAAGAATCAGGGACCCTTGGTTCAAAACTGCTTTTCATTTTATGGGATGTCTGATGCTGGACAGCATGTCCTATCTTGGGAGCTCTCTCTGTGCAGATCTGAAGTGGGAGAGGGACACGTTTGCAGCATCAATGAATCGGAAACTAAGGAGTTGATTAGGAAACATCCAAACAAATGGTGGCCTGTTGAGCGACAGCTCTGGGAGAGTCCATTTAAGAAAATTCAGGCCAGAGTTCTGATCTTGGTCCGTCCTTTCTTTCCAGGCTCAGTCTTCCGAGGATTGTTGGCTCACCATCTGATTCCTTGTGCTTTCCTTAATTAAGATATGGATCTTGCCTTTGTGTTTAGCCATGTAATTCAGATCCCTCATCCTCCTGAACTTTGACCACCATGCTAGGAGTCACTCACTTAAGGCATTAGGAATATACCATGGGAGTGGCCATAAAACAATTCATGCTTTGCCTATATAATTCTTGACCCTCAGATGAATAAATGAACTTGCTTGCAACTTGCTTGCATTTTCCACCTGGCCCACATTTATTATTATCCATGCCTTCCTGTGCGGCTGCACAGCCCATGAGTGTGCTCTAAGAAATGCTGACTAGGATGAATGTAGAGAAGCTCAGAAGATTTATGTGAGCTGATGCCAAATGAATAGAGCAGAACCAGGAAAACAACAGACACCATGACCACAGCCATACAATAAAACAATCCAAATTGAATACTGAGAAAGGATTAAGCTTGACTCCAAAGCAAAGACAAGTTCCCTCCCACCCCCCACCTTGATCCCCACCCCACCTCTTTGCAGAGGACGGCAACTGTGGATACGAAACAGTGCATATAATGTCAAACTTTTTAGATATGCTGGATAGTTTTGACAAACTGTTTTTTCCTCTTCTTTCCCCATCTCTATTATAAGAGATGGCTCTTGGGGATGGAGAACAGGGAGACAAAGGATGGAAATGTAGGTGGTAGAAAAACAAAGGAGATAAAAAAATTTTAAGAAAACAAATGTTGCAAAATTTCAAAGAAGAGATATGAAAAGAGATATTCCCCTAAACCCTTTGCAAAAACTGGGGCAAGATAGATGTGGAAACTTATGAATATCAGATTTTTTTGATGTATTGACCAATTTTACTCATTTTTTTTCTATCCTTCCTTTGTTTTCCTTTAAAAAAAATCTTGGTTATAAGGGATGGGGTTCTCTGGGGAGGGAAGAGAGAGAGATACTGGGAGGAATTTAGACAATGTGAGTTATCAATAGAATTTCTCAACATTTTTAAGGGAGATTGCTGGACTAGGTAGATGATCTAGAAAACCTTCCACATCCAGGGCACTAAAAGCCTATGAAATAAGTGCAAATGGTTGCTGTGGTACTACAGAAGATGGAGCCAACTTATGGAAAACCCATCAGCCTAGCTGAAATATAAAACCAGGGTAAATGAGGACAGAGAAGGCTAAAAATTCCTGAATTCTGAACAGATAATGCTAAATCCAAGAAATCGTCAATCACCTAATTCTATCCACAGAATAAGAGGAAACTTGGTTTCTGTGGAGTTGGATTGTAACTTTCTTAAATGAAATGTAACCCATGACATGAATGTAGCCTGGGTTCAGTGTTGGGGACTTTTCAAAGTCCTACTTCAAACCTACTTTCTTGGGTTCAGTTTTCCTCTGCCATGGTTTCCCCCGAGAAAATTTGAGCACTCTTGTCTTAGTCTCTCCAGAAAAGTCAAAAGGACCTCAACTCCCATGTAAGCACTCAGGCTTGAAGAGAGAATAGGCTTTATTTAACTGCATAGAAAACACAAAAGAATTCACACCTAAGCCCATATACTGTCAAAAACTCTCCTTCCTTCTCTACTGGGGATCTTCCTCTCCAGGGACTTATAAAGTCATACAGATTCATAGCCTACTTTGGAGGAACCACCGGTCCATAAATGGTCTATATTTGGGGCACCAACCCACACTAGCTCAAGAGGAAACACTATGGTAACTAGAGTCAATCCACATTCCCCAGGGATAAAGCTTAAATAGCTGGTGCCCTGGTGTTAAAGTTCCCTTCGATGGGAAATAACTCAGGGTCAATGGAGAGTTGACCCACCTCAAAACACCTGCACAATTCATGTGCTGTCCTATCTTTCTATGATCTTTCCCTTCTTTTCCAATTCCTATAAATCTACATTGCTTCACCCAAGATCTCCTCTGCTTGACCAGTAACCTTCCTGCCACTCTATGGTTGGCTGCTGTCCACTGCCATCCACGAGACCAGATGGCAACAGAGACCAGCCTTCAGGGAAGCAAGTTTATGTTTGTGTCTGTGTCCTCAAGGCAAATCTCAAGCTGCTATGAACTAGCAATCAACAATCAATAAATAAACCATCATCAGAGAGGTTTCCTTGGAGTAATTAGGACTTCAAATGGAGTAAGCTCACAACTTGGGAGAAGGTGTGAACACAGGCTCCTGAAATGGTGCTGACAGGGACAATGAGCAAGGATAATTTATACCTTAAGGAACCAACCTTGTCCAAAGAATTTTATTTGCATTTAACTGACATCATCAATGCCAGAACAAAAGGTCAGAGCAATAGGGCAACAAAGACCCAAGGACTGCCAGGAAATCCCAGTAGAATGTGTGCCCCTTGAGAGAAGTGAATGCTTCATTAGGGACTGGTTTTTTTTCCTAAGGAAGAAGGGAGATTTTGTATCCCTAGATGCTCAATAAATGTTTTTCAATCAATAAATGCCGGTGCAACAGCGCTAGAAATATTTTACAGGTGGTCATTCCTTTGGCCAATGTATATTCATATGTTTGGCCAATGGCCCCAAGCAACTCACTTCTCCCATTACTGCTCAGATCTATGTTCTTTCCTCCCTCTTATGGCTGTTACCTGATACACCCAGTTATTTCTCCTCCCCTTGTCCTAGGACCAAACTGAAGCAAACTTGTTTTAACAATCAATGAAAGACATCAAAAAGAGTATAAATAAAATTTTATTTTAAAAACAATCAATAAAAGACAATGATACAAAGACAAGGTAAGACCTAAGTCTAGGAAATAATTTTATTTCTCTACAATGGCATAGAAATCTTTTCCTCATTGAATAAATAAAGAGAAGGGTAAGAAGATAAACCCCAAAGTCTCTCCCAGGTCTGACATTCTCTGCTCTAAGACCCTTTCAGGTTTTGGAGTTTCATAACCTAAAAATGTCCTTAACTCTTATATTCCGTGTTCTATATTCTAAAATTTTTTTCAAACTCTGATATTCCATGTTCTAAAACTCCTCCTACTCTGACAGGTTATGTTTTCAGGTTCCTCCCAGTTCTGGCTTTCTTTACTCTAAGATGCCCCTCAGTGCTTTCGCCCCATGCTCTAGGTTCTAATGTCCTTTCCAGCTCTGACATTTCTTATCTATGAATCTATGATTCTCATGGCTGATTGACAAAAGAGGCAGAGCCTTATCAATGAGGAAGGGATTTTATAGATCATCTTATCCAGCCAATTCATTTGACAGTTAGGGAAACTGAGGCCCAAAAAGCAGAAGAGGTTTACCCAGACAGATCCAAGATTCAAGCCCAGGTCCTCTGGGATGACAAACCCAAGATCCTTTCCACTTGTTATAGTATGCTAACCCTGAAACTGCAGCAAATGTAGCAGGTACATGAGGACTCTAAACAGCACCAAATGGGACCAACGGAAGCTTTCTGACCCAGGAACCCTGTGATGGAGTCCATGAAATCTTTCCTTTGTCACCTCTGAAAAATTATCTTGTTTTTAATAATTATAACAGCCAACCTGAGAGGGATACAAATCCAAGCCTGATTTCCTAATGATAATAATAAGGGAATAATCCATCATCACAGCCTGCTAGTGGTGTGTGGTGGGACGGCCTCCAATCTGTACATCCACCCAGGGGAGATGCGGACAGAGTTATGAAGGGACAGAAATGGAAGAAAATAGAATCATAATTATACTGTATAATTAATTACAACAACCTTTGCAGAAATGAATTTGCACATCGTTATCTGCCTTGGGAAGAGCAACTTAATTTGGGGTGTGGGGAGAATTAATTAATGTTTGGAACGTGTTGCTGAGAGGCCAGGATGGAAGGTGCCAAGCAAGTGGCAAATGTCCTGATTAATAAAATATTGGTTCCAATTTACAGGCTGCAGATGTGCCCAGGAAACTGAGTAGACCAGTCATGGAAAAGAGTGATTGTCTGCTCACTAGATGGTTTCCGAGGCCAACCCGTTACAGTTTGGGTCCTAGCGTCTGAACATCATAAGCTGGAAGGGACCTTGAAGAGTTCTGGATCTGAAGTCACAGAATACGGATTTGAATTTCGGTTCCTGACAATGACTAGTGGCTCACTTCAACTTTCTGGGCCATCTCTAAAACAATTCGATTGAAATGGACAGCTCCAACGTCTGTTCTAGCTCTAAATTCAATGATGTATAATGGAACAAGTGGGGCAGGGGTACGGACTTTGAATAGGAATGACCTGGGTTCTGACCCTGTGAGTCCTATCAGTTACTTAACCTCCCTGGGGCTCATTTATCTCATCTGTAAAATGTGGAAATTAGACTTGGTGACTATTAAGGTTCCTTATAGAGCTAAATCAATAATCCCACAATTCTTGGTGACCTGGTTCAATCTATATCATATTGGAAGCCTGAACACAGAAAGCACCAAGTCTACCTTTCTCTCAATGCAAGAAATCTCCCTGTAACCTCTTTGACAAAGTGTCATCTGATCTTTGAATGTTTAGTAACAAGGAACTTATTACCTACCAGCGATCCATTCCATTATCATAAAGGTAGAGCTGAAAGGAATCTTGGAAGTTAACTAGCCCTAGCCCCTTTTTAAAGAGGTGGCAACTGTAGTCCAGAGGCTAAATGACTTACCCAAGGTCATACAGGAGAAGAGTGGTAGAGCTGGAACCAGAATATGGAATATAAACCCAGGACCTCTGGGCCATAAGCACGACCTCTACCACTCTGCACAGGACTGTAGACTCTCAGAGCTGAAAAATATCTCCGAGCATGGTTGACTCAGCATCTTCAATAAGTGGCCATCCAAAATTCTATGGAATATCTCCAGTAACAGAGATCTCACTACCTATGAGACAGCCCATTCTGTTGATGGACAGCTCTCCCACTTAGGAAATATCTGCTAGTACTGAGCCAAAACCCAACTTGTTGTTCCTAATTCTACCCTCTGGGGTTGACCAGAATAATACCAATGTTTCTTTCACATGACAGTCCCTCAAATATCTCTGGGATGGCTCTCATGCCCCCTGTAAGTTTTCCCTTTTCCCAGGATAAAGACCTACAGTTCTTTCTACCAATCCTCACCTGACTGAAAGTAACTTGAACCAATGCTGGTGTAGAAGCAGCAGCGTCCCACAGCTCCCATGCAGCCACCCTAAACACCCATAAAAATATGATGCTGGACAAATTCTAGGATTCTCAAACTCAAAAAATACAGAAAACACATCTCTTGCGGAAGGCAGCTCGGCAGCAGGGGATTATCAAGGCAGGACACAAGCCAAGGCCAGCCCAGCTTGAAACCCAACTGTGGCCAGGCCCCAGGGTGGTAGGAAGGAGTCCCAGTCAGTCTACAAGAGAGAAGAGCTACAGCCTCCAGCAACTCCACATCTACCAAGGTGTGAAAAATAGGGATTAAAGAAAGGTGTGAAAAACAAGGATTAGAGAAAGGCAACTGGCAGGAAGGGCTCATCCCAGGCCGGGAGCTGAGACCAGCCCAGCCTGAAACTGCCATGTGGCCAGGCTCCAGGGCCGCGGGGGGAGCTGAGCCTCCCAAGCCACAGCGTGAGTCTACTTCAGAGAAGATCTAAAGCACCTGGAGCAATCTGTATAAGCCAGGATTAAAGGCCAGTGAAAGTGAGTGAAGCTTTCAAGCTAAACTTGGGGGAGAAAAAGCAGTTGGCCAATCTACCCCTGAGGCAAGGAAGCAGTGGGGGAAGGGCAGAAACTGCTGTAACTGGCCCCTGCCCACACTGGGCTGCTTCAGAACCCCTGGCCTGTGGATCCCACAGGAGGGCTGAGTCAATTGATCAGGGCCAAGTGCTCTTGCCTCGAGCGGCCTGGATCCAGATCGTGGTCTTAGGTGGTGGTCCTGGGGAGCGCTTTCAGCAAGCCAAAGCTAGGGGATGCTGCAACACCCCCCTAATAACTCCAGCAGCTGGGAAAACCCCAGCAATTTAGAACAGAGCTTTCCCCCCTGGAAGCAGAGTTTCACAAAGCTACAAAAAAACCCCAACCAATTAATTGACTGGCCAACATGAGGAAAAGGAAGCAAAATAAGAACAGCAATAAAACTCTAGAATCCTTTTTTGTGGACAAAAAGGATCAAAGCATGGAACAGGAGGAAGACAACACAGTCAGAATTTCCACACCAAATGCTCCCAAGACACTTGA
>JAQQSW010022857.1:0-10381 GCA_028646575.1 Pseudocheirus occidentalis
TGCTGGATGCTCACACTTCAATAAAGGGACAGGGACAGGGTAGAGAACAGAAAAAGGAGGGCGAAGGGTTAGGAAGGCAGGACATGGTCACTGTCACAATATGTCCACTATTAAGATGTCATATATAATCATACCTACACAGCCTGTATTGAATTGGTTGTCCTTCCAGCAGGGGTGGGTGACAAGGGAGGAGCCAAAAGAATCTAGAATTTAAAGCTCTGCAATATCTGCAACTAGGAATTAAGATATGCAGGGGCTGGGGTAGGGAGACCCTCCCTGCCCTACCAGAAAGTTAGACGGCAGACCGGGGGAGGGATTCTTCAGTGGGATCGCTGTTTTGGGGTTAGGGTGGGGGAGGGATGGAGAGAAAATTTGTAATTCAAAAATCTCATGAAAATTGATGATGTAAACAAGAAAACAAATAAAATTTATTACAAATATTAAAAAAAAAACATCATATTACTTGAACGTATAAGGAATGGTAATGCCTAACACTTGTATAACCTTGGCCAAGTCACTTAACTTCTTTGAGAATCACTTTTCTCATTAATTGTGTAACAATTCTCTCGTAGTCAATGTAAAGACTTATTAGAAGAAATATATATATATATATATATAAGAATTTGTCATTCCCAAATTGATAAATGGTCAAAAGATTTAATGGGCAGTTTTTAGTTGTAAAAATCAGATGACTCTGTAGTCATATGAAAAAATGCTCTAAAACATTATTTATAAAAGAACTGCAAATTAAAACAACTTTGAGATATCATTTTAAAACATTCACATTGGCTAAAATGATTGAAAGAGAAAGTGGCAAATGTAGGGGATGCAGAAAAATTGGGATGCTAATTCATTGTTGGTGGAATATGCTAATTCATTGTTGGTGGAATTGTGAACTGATCCATTGATTTTGGAAAACAACCTGGAATTGTGCACAAAGAGTTATTAAATTCCTTTCAACCTTGCAATACAACTACTAGGTCTATTTCTGAAGATGATTTGGGAGAAAAAAAAGAACCTTCATGTTCTAAAATATTTGTAGGAGTTCTCTTTGTGGTAGATATCTATCAACTGGGGAATGGCTGAACAAGTTGCAATATATAATTGTGACCAACTCTGCCTGTTCTATTAGAAATTATGAACTCAATGATCCTAAAAAAATATAGATAGACTTGCCTGAAATAATGAAGAGAGAAATGAACAGAACCAAGATGTTTTATCTCTCTGTCTATCTATCTATCCATCCATCCATCCATCTATCTATCTCTCTATCTAATCTATCTTTATATATGTGTGTATATATGTATGTATGTATATGTATGTGTGTGTATATATATATGTTTGTGTCTAATTGTAGCCACCTCTAAAGAGGGGAAAAAAGAAATTTTCGTGATAACTGTCATACATTTCAAAAGAATAGAAAGTTTTATGTGATAGATTTCCAGGTTCATGTGCAATCATATTTTTCAATTATGCTACATAATGGACATGCTTGCTTTATTCCATAAGTAAAAATTTACAAAGTATAGTCTGCATTATTAACACTTTCTTAACTCTATATAATCAAATTGGATATTTAGTGGAATGAGAAGTGAAATTTATGCTTTAGATCTTCTAGATTCTCCTTCTCAACAGCCTAAAAGTACTCCAGACCCAATCTTGATTTGGAAAAACAAAAAATGTAACAAGGCGTTATTTTTTCCAGTCTAGCCCAGAACAGGAAAATAGAGAGAGATGTGGGGTGGGAGCTGACCACAATGCAGCAGAAGGTAGCAACAGCTGCAGCCAGCATCAGAAGCAGTGGTGGGAAGCACTCTAGTCACAGGGATGGTAGAGGGACTGAACACCAGTCCAGGAAAAAGTTGCATAGAGAAAGATCCCAGTGGACCCCTGTCATAGAAATAGGACTCAGAAGAGTAGACACAGGGGAACAGGAACAGCATAAGGACAAAGGAATAAGTTCCATAAATATAGATGTGTGTCTCTGAGCCCAAGAATAAAGCAAGGACTTCATTTTAACCTTTAGCCTCATATTTAAGGTTACAGTGGAATAAACCAGAGTAGGAGACCAAATCCTAGTGGGAGCCGGCAAGTAAATTTCACTGAACCTGTGGGAGCTTCCAGCAGGGTAGCAATTACTGATTCCAGTAGCAGTCTACAGAAATTCAACTACTGACAAATCAGCAGATCCAGACTTTAGTGGGAAGTTGCAGAATATGAAATAAACCCACAGAAATCATCAGTATTTCTGTACATTGCTAACAAAATCAGCAGGAAGAGAGAAAAAAAATTCCATTTAAAAGAATTATAGATAGGAATTATAGATGAGATTACTCAGGCTTTTCTGTCTCATTCTAAAATTCCAAGTCCTTTCAGTATGAACCACTACATGGAAAGAAGAAGCTAGGCAGTTTGTTATCCTAAAAGGCCTAAGCCATGAGTCAATATGTCCTTGTGAAGAGGTATAGTGAAGGAATGGATTTCTATGAATTCCTTTGAGGTTTCTTAGTCTGAAAGAATTACCAGGTCCAAGCTCTCTTGGCAAGTTTGTAAAAGTTTATTACTCTTTTTAGTGGGCAGGGGGGTGTAAAAAAAGCCACAACCTGTGGGAATTAGGGATACTGATAATATAGTAGTAGAACCATAAATCTGATAGCTATTATGCTAACTAGGTGAGTAAATGTGGAGTTAAGGAGGAGTTTGGGAGGAGTTTAGGAGTGGTCAGGGCTTAAAGGGACATGCACTTTCTATATCAACTGCACAGGCGTATTATCCATAATTCACTGGGAGAAAGCCGAGAGCGGGCTTTCAGGAGGTGTGGTTTTTGCCTTGAAACGTCATTAAGTCAGCTAGTGGTCAATTCTGACTGAGAGGTGCCCAGTCTGTTATCCATCAAAGTCCCTTTTGAGATGATGGATGTTGGGAAGTTCGGCTAATTGGGGATTCAGTATGTGTCTAATGGTGAGGAGTTACCTTACTGATAATGCATTGAAAGATTCATAGTTTGCAACTGGCCGCTAGAACAAAGGAGGTATACATTTCTCTAACTAAGGATTTGTTTATTGGATGCTTTTGAAGGATTCATAGATACTGTTATCTAGGCAGACTTGCTAGCTCAGGGAAAAGACTTTCAGGCTGGGGGAAGGGGAGAGGCAGAGTTAATGCCTTTATGGCTGGGAGAAAGTGTGACTTTTATAACTTAATTGCACAGGCTTGTTACAAACTGATGTTATATACATAGGTACCTGAACACAAGTGAGATTTTTACAGAATGAAGTTACAACAATGCTACAAACAAAGTTACAAAGGCACCCCAGAACCCCATAATTTGGACAATCTGGAAGTTTTCAGGGGATCTCTGGGCACATGCTTCCTGAGATGGCCCCTATAAAGTCAATGAGCTACACTTTTTTTTCTTTTTGGAGGGGCAAGGCAGGGCAATTGGGGTTAAATGATTTGCCCAAGGTCACATGGCTAGTAAGTGTTGAGGTCCTATTTGAACCCAGGTCCTAATGACTCTAGGGCCAGTGCTCTATTCATTGCACCACCTAGTCACACCAAGCTACACAATTTTAACAAAAGATGGGTTAGAATAGATGTATGCAAAGAGGAGACAGCAATATTTGTACTCCCTACCACTCAGTAAATTATTTGGAAAGCTTGAAAATGTGTATGTTCATGCTTTAAAAATGCATTTTTGTTCTTGTGACTTATGACATCAGTCAGTCAATAAACAGGCATTTATTAAGCTCTTATGTGTCAGGCAATACTCAGTGACTATGGATACAAAGAAAAGTAAAAAATAAAAATGATCAAAAGCAACCACTGTCCTTAAGGATGGTGCATTCAAATAGGGAAGACATCATATAAATAATTATTATAAATAATTATAAATAAATAAATAATATTTATCAAAATAAATAATGAGACATCATATAAATAATATAAAAGGTAAGTTGTAGATAAAGCATATACAGTTAATCTTAAAGTCAAATACATTACCAGTAGGAGAGATCCTTAAGGTCTTACTGCAGAAAGTGAGTTTTGATCTGATCCTTGAAGGAAGGCAAAACAAAACAAAACAAAACAAAAAGAGGGAGGGGGGAGTGTCAGGGCATTGCAGGAATGGGGTATAGTGTGCATAGCACAAAGACAATTAGAGAAGAGTTTTGTATTTCAGGAAATACAGAATGCATCTAGGAGTGGAAGGTATATGATAGCTGGCAAGGTAGGAAGACACAAAGTTATGAAGTTTTAAATTCCCAGCAGAAGACATTATTTTTGATCCTGGAGGTGGTAGAAAACCCCTTGGAACTCACTGAGCAGCACTTCCCTTCTATTTTTAACTAAGGTTAATGGTTCCCATGAGATTATTAAGTCTTGTTAGTAGTTATCAAGTCCAAAGGTTCCTAACTTTTATAAGAAAACTGTCAGAAATATAATCAGGGTTAACATAATTGAATTACCAGTTTCCCTTTATTTACTATCAATATAATCAAAACTCAGGCTGAAAATTTCTATTATTTAATATTTGGAAAACCAGAGTTTAATAATCTCCAATATTTTCTAGTTTAAAATTTAGCTCAATTATTTGGGGACATATAAGACAAATGTATCTTTCATTCAGAAAAATATAGACTGTTCTACCCAGAGATAACTGAAAACTTCTTTGCCTTTTGAACTATTCATGAACAGGAGTATTTGTCATAATTCTAGGCAAACAGACATCTTTTATTCTAAGCTGTTTAGAACAGATTTGGAATAGCATCCAACAAATAAATGCAGCACTTCATAAAGCATTAATGATTATCCTAGGCAATAGTAAGAACAACAGAGTGGAATAAAACAACAGTTTGGAAGACATAAAAAACAAGCAAATAAAACAATGACCAGGAAACAAAAGGCAATTTGTTTGATTTGTAAGGGGTAAAGCTAACATGAATTAATCTGCTGTTTCACTAACTGCTAAAGGCAAGAGTGCTATGAAAATGAAACAAAGATTCAGTACTTCTCCTTCTCCTCCTTCTCCTCCTCCTTCTTTTCCTCATCCTCCTTGTCCTCTTCCTCCTCCTCCTTCTTGTTCTTGTTCTTGTTGTTGTTGTTGTTGCTGTTGTTGTTGTTGTTGTTGTTCTTGGTCTTGGTCTTGGTCTTGGTCTCGGTCTTGTTCTTCTTGTTCTTGTTCTTCTTGCTCTCATTCTTCTTCTTCTTCTTCTTCTTCTCATTCTTCTTGTTCTTGTTCTTCTTCTTGTTCTTGTTCTTGTTCTTCTTGTTCTTCTTCTTCTTCTTGTTCTTCTTGTTGTTCTTCTTTTTCTTGTACTTGTTCTTCTTGTTCTTGTTCTTCTTGTTCTTCTTGTTCTTGTTCTTCTTGTTCTTGTTCTTGTTCTTGTTCTTCTTCTTGTTCTTGTTCTTCTTCTTGTTCTTCTTCTTCTTCTTCTTCTTCTTCTTCTTCTTCTTCTTCTTCTTCTTCTTCTTCTTCTTTCTTCCTCTCCTCCTCCTCCACTTCCTTTTCAAACTCCATGTTTTGGAAAAGTGATAGTGAGCCTCCCACCTGACCTTTTGAATATGCACCTTTTATTTCTTGTTGCACCTTTTCCATCCTGATTTCTATCCTCCTCTAAGAAGAGACCCGGTGCCTTCTACTCAGTAATGAACATACTCACATTTGACTATTCCCTACACATCCCAGTTAGATTTGGAAAACCTGAAGGTCATCATTCAAATCTCATTCCTCATTCCCGCCATCCAATTCCTTATTCCCATCTTCTTCAACCCTGCCATTATCCTAACTAAACAACACTCATCCCCCTCCCCTGTACCCTCTAAAATGCTTACTCCATAGGTAACAAAATTCTCTTTATCCTAATTTTCCCTTGTTTCCCCCCCCTTTTTTATTAATCACTGGAACCTGGATCTTCCCTGGGGGAGCCTCCTTGGTCAGCCTCCATTGCTATTCTTTCCATAACTAACTGTCCTATATGCAGTCATCTCATTTTATTGGTAGAGACGGGGAAGTTGGAAAATTCTTTGCTCCCCATTGTTACTTCTGGGTTATCCCCTTAAATCCATCACTCAGCAATATTATGCCCTTGTGGTTCATACTATCCATATTACCATATCAAAATCCTGGTAGCTATTGTCTATGTACCTCCAAGTGTGTTCCCTTCCTAACTTGACCTCAGATCAATTATTCTCTCCTCCCCCAATCCTACATTCGAAGTAAGGGCTTCACCATACATACTGACTGTCCTTCTAATGCTCTGACCGCTCAGTTCTTCAACCTATTTACTTCCCCATATTGACTTATTGGCTCACCAATTCAACTCTACATTGAGTTTCAACTCTTACACATTCAACTCTTCTCTTGAGTCTCTGCCTCCATCTCCTATATCAAGATTGAGCCTTGTCAGGATTCTAGCTTGTATGACTCTTATCATCAGTTGTCTTCATTTATACTCACATACTACTGAATGAAGCTGGAGTCACCATGCTGATGGAGTCCACTACAAAGTTTTGTTACATAATCCAACTAGGAAAACTCTATGGTAGGGAAAAAGGCATCAGAAGAGAGGTAAATTTGTACATATTTTTAAAAATTCCAATAATGATATTTGATCCTGTCAACGATAAGAAGTCACTGGAGTTTATTGAGTTGGAGGTGACATGGCCAGGGCTGCACTTTAGGAAAATCATTTTGGTGGCTGAATGGAGGATGAAATGTAATGGGAAGAGACTTACAAGTGGGCCTACCTGCAGGCTATTGCAACAGTCACAGTATGAGTTAATAAGGGCTTGCAAAAAATTGGTGGCAGTATCAGATGAAAGATATTATAGGGGTGAAATTGATGGGCCTTGGAAACAGATTGGTTATGCTGGATGAGAAATAGTGAGGATTCTAGGATGACACTTAAGGCATGAGTCGAGGGCCTGGAAGCATGGTGCAGCTTTCTACAGTCATAAGAAAGGTAACAGGGGAGAGGGTTTAGGGAGAAAGAGAATAATTTCAGTTTTTGACATGTCAAATTTAAAATGTCTAATGGACATTGAGTTTGAGATGTCTGAAAGGCAGTTGGAGATATAAGACTGGAGATAACTAGAGAAGTAAGAGTATTATAGACAAATTAAAAAATCATTATTATAGTGAATAGAGATTAAAATCATGAGAGCTGATGAGATTACCAAGTGAAGTACTATAAAGGGACAAGAAAAGAGGGTCCAGGAGAGAACATTGTGGCACACCTAAAGGTAGAGGGAATGATTCGAATGAGGGTGCAGAAAAGGAGATTAAGAAGCAATCATCTGAAGGTAAAAGGAAAACTAAAAAAAAAGTTTTCTTTTTGTTCTTGTTTTATCTTGGGTACAGGGTGTGTATTTGTTGTAGGTGGATTTTTACTATAACTCATGAATGTGATAAAACAATGATCATAGCCTAAATATTGGTCACAATCACAAACTTAATCTAGGCAAGCAGCTCAAGTGAGGACCATATCAAGAAGATGTAACTGAAAAGCCATTGAATCTGACAACTAAGAGATCATTGGTGACTTTGGAAACCACAGAGAGAGCAATTTCAGTGGATCTGTGAATTTAGAAGGCAGTTTACAAGGGATTAAGAAGTAAGTGAACAGAAAATAAGTGGTAGGATTTTTCTTCATACTGCCTCCTGTGCCTAGAATGCTCTCCCTCCTCATTCCTGTCTCTGGGCTTCCCTAATTTCATTTAATCCCACCTAAAACACTATCTTCTACACAAAGTATTTCACAGCCTCTCTTAACTCTGGTGCCTTCAATCATTACATATTTTTTTCCTTTACATACCTTGTTCCCACAGATTTGTTGGCTTGATGTCTCCCTCTTCAGACTGTGAGCTCCTTGAGAGGAGGGATCAGTTTTTACTGGGTTTTGTACCCCTGCTACCTCATACAGTGACTGGCACATAATAGAAATGTTTACTGACTAAAATTACTATCTGGCATCCACTTTTCAGTGTCGTTGCTTTTGATGTTTATGTCCTTCTAAATTTTTGTAACTGAAATTTGCTTTAACACTTCTATCATAGCTCTCTCCATCATTTCCTCTTTATTCTCCAGAAACACACAGACTACATAGTTGCAATGACTTCTTCACTATCCATAAATCATTTTAGTCAGTTTTTCACTTACCTATAAAGTTGATTAAATCATTTTATAACTTTCTTTGCCTCAGTTTCTTCATTTCTGAAGTGAGTAAATTGGATTCATTGCACTCTAAGGTTTTTCTTAACCGTATAATTTCAAATCTAACTATGTGTTGATAGTAATCTCATGAAATCTGGTTTTAGTTAAGGGAGGACTTTGAAAATGTGGTGTGCGTGTGTGTGTGTGTATGTGTGTGTGTGTGTGTGTGTGTGTGTGTGTTGGTTTGCTGCTTCCTGGTCCATATTCCTTGAATAAACACTTTAAAGTTGTTCTGTAGGCAGCCATCTAGTGAAAGTAGCATATTTACGCTGCTGAGGAAAGTAACAGTCTTTTTTGTTTGTTTGTTTCTACTCATAGCCCTTATTAAACTAAGCAATAGTTTTGCAAAAGAATGTTTGTGATGATCAATTTAGGGGAATATCTGATCAAATTTTGGCATATGAATGTTGATGTTACTTAATATCAATTTTAAAATTATGATATTATTGTACAGAAAAATAAATGTATAATAAATTTTAAAGGATTGGCCACCAAATGAAGGCAACTTATACTACATAGGAAACATCTAGCAATTAAGAGGATCTAGCTTATCCTTTAGTTCTATACACAAACCTACATACACATATGTATATGTATAATGTGTAAGTGTATATGTATGTATGTATATGTGTATAAATATATATGCATACACACACACACATATATATATATGCATATATATATATATATATATATTCAGAATATGAGATTGTTTCTATCCTTAAAGAATTTATATTCTTCTAGTGCAGTGGTTCTCAAACTTCTGAATGCTACGACCATAATACACGTATGTGGGTGTATCTACATGTGGGCATAACTGCCTGGAGATGGATAGAGGAGCAATGTCACAGTTCCTAAGACCACCAGAAATAGGTGTTTTCCAATGGTCTTAGGAGACCCCTGTGAAAGGGTCGTTCAACCTCCGGAGTCATGACCCTGTAATGCCATGCACCAACAGATTCCCAAAAGAATGCTACTGTGAACAAGTTTTAAGGTTCAGATAATTATTCCATTACAAATCAAGGCAAATATTCACAATATATCACAATATAATATTCACAACATTATATCTTATCACAGAAAATCACAATATAGTGTTCATAACAGCTTAACATTAGAATGACCACACAGTTTTCACTACAGTGGTCACAACATTTAGAACAAAGCATTAGATCAATTCACAATACAGTAATCAATACTCAGTCATTCAATCAATTCATGATACAATAATCAGTCTTCCACTCATGGGTCAAATCATTAACTTAGTCAATCAATCAATTCATAATACAATAATTAATCTTCCACTCATGGAGCAATCATACATCAACTCAGTCACTAAATACAATCATTAGAAAACCACACAAACCCAGCTTTGGTTCTCTTTTTGTAATTCTTTGGCAGTCATGCTTTTTCCAGGACTAATGGAAGTGATGGGGATGTGATTTGAACCCCCAAAAGCAAAAGACTATGTCTTTGAAATTAGGATCCCAGAAAGAAAAAGCTCTAGGACTTTCCCCTGTGGCTCAGGACCCTGACATTTACCTGTGGCAATTGGCCCTTCCCAGTTGATTAATTGCCCTTTCTTTGCACCTGGCCCCACCATAGATCACCACTCCTTTAATTCCATTTGGACACCTTCTCTTCTTCCATAGTCTTCTGTTATAAAAAAGTCTGTCTTGCCTCCATGAAGGTGCTCAGATTCAGTCTGGCCTGCTTGTGTTAGTGATACAAATGCTCGGATTCCTTAAGAACCTAGCCACTACTCAGATTCCTTATGTCTAACTGTAATGGTAATCAATGTGTTTGATATTTAGGGCTAAGTGGATAGGATACTTAGGGCTAAATAGATCATATACTTAGGGTTAAGTAGATCCTAGTAACTTAAGGCTAAGTATAGAACTCTGTCCACTGGTGAAAAGGTGTGAATTCCCCTGTTGAAGTAGAAGAATGTTATTGGCTGAGACACTCCCCTGTTGACTTGGGAGAAGGCCAGTGCTTATAAGGAATAATTTTATAGAGTCAAGACAGATTTTGGATTTGGTTCCTCAGTGAAGCTGACTGAAGATATGAACAGGATGGGACTTTGTTTGTTGGTGGCCTGGCTGATCCTTGAGTTCCAGGCAAGAGAAGTCCTGAAGGGTTTGAGGTGTGCTGAACCTTGTGAACTTC